>OENT01000256.1:0-44248 GCA_900239685.1 Rotaria macrura | reverse complement strand
CTGCATGGTTTTCTTAAAGAAATTTCAAAATATTAAATGAACGAGGTGACACTTGTTACGCATGAGCGTAAATTATGATTTCAGTTTTTTTCAGACATATAATTAAAGTATTTCTTGGATCTTAATTGGGTTCCTGGGATTCGTATTTGATTCCAGGATTCCCATGGGATTCAGAAGCCAGAGAACCCACCGATTCCCTCTTGAATTCTATCATAATTGAAAGAGTTTGACTTTTTTTCTTAGATTACATTCTAGATACCGATTGCCAATATTATTTATGCGTTTTAACTAGAATAGTTCAATAACACGCCTTTTAGAAACGACTTTGTCACAACTCTTGGACGATTGAATTGCATTATCATTAGTCTGATCTGATGACACACATAAACGGTAAAAAAAACTTTACTGAACCCCCAAAAGGTTCGGTAGATGACAAAAAGTTTGCAAATGTGTTGAAAGTTCAAAAAAAAGAATAAAAAAATACACGGAACCTTTAAAGGATCGGACCGTGTGCTCGCAATCGGATCCTTTTTTCTTCGAAACCTTTTTAAGTTCGGTAGAGAAAAACTAAGGTTTCGTAGGCAAATACGAAACTTGAAAAGTTTTCTTATTAAACCTCATGGTTTCGTAGCGGGTTTCGTATAAAACCATTATATTTAGTACGAGACTTTTCATGTTTCGTATTTGCCTACGAAACCTTAGTTTTTCTCTACCGAACTTAAAAAGGTTTCGAAGAAAAAAGGATCCGATTGCGAGCACACGGTCAGATCCTTTAAAGGTTCCGTGTATTTTTTTATTCTTTTTTTTGAACTTTCAACACATTCGCAAACTTTTTGTCATCTACCGAACCTTTTGGGGGTTCAGTAAACTTCTTTGTTTTTTAGAGTGTATAACGAAAATCGTTGTGATTTTGGTTATTTTTTAAATATCAGTGTGTAAATCACGACTTTTCCCGCTGGTCATCCATTTGAAGGAAACGAAGTCGGTGCTTTAGTACCTGCTCAATTGCCATTTAGTTTACACTAAATCATCGATTTTGTCTCCTTTACATGGGATAGCCAGCAGAAATTATCGTGATAAATACACTGATTTTTAAAAAATTATCAAAACTATAATGATTTCCGCAACATGAGCAGGTCTTTTGCTAAAGTTTTTAAGCATAATACTTATATGCATCAGTTTCATTTATTTATGTATCCTAGATAATACCTATAATGTATAATATCAAGAGCGTAAACCAGATTGTTTCCATAAATCAACATGTTACAACTTGTTTTCTCGGTGATAAGAATTACGAATTTCAGAAGAATTTGTATTATAATTTTAATGGCAAGTCCTTTTTTCACAGAAACTAGTTTATCTGTATAGTCAGTTTCGTAAATGGCTTCGATTGATGCTTCTAATACTCTAGAATACAGATTATATTTTCAGGATTCCTGGGATTCTCATGGGATTCCCGGGATTCTCTTGGGATTTTCGGGATTTTTATGGGATTCGGAATCCTGAGAATCCGCCTTTTCCCCCTTGGGAAAGATAGTATTACTATCATTAGAAATGCTTCTAGCACGATCGTAAAGAATAAATATACATATTTGGACGTACAAAAATAACCGAAATCTAAAACTATGAAGATTTTGAATCCATCTTTTTCTATCACTTCCTGTCGAAGCAATAAACTGAATAAACTCCTTCTTATGAAAACATCAATGCATAGCATCCAATCTTATTTTCCTATGGCAACCATATAAAATCGAATGCAATGGATCTGAGAGAGACACAAAAGTTAATATGCATAATTTTTTTTTCAGTGTATTCTGTGCATTTCACTTTTGTGAACAACAACTTAATCCTTTAGCCATTAAGAATAGTTTAAACATAATCGAGCATTCTCGAAGTTTTGAGTCCATGATGCAAATCGACTTAATGGCGAATGTACATCGGGAAGTTCCCATGATGGATGCTTTGACTTGAATTCAGCTGTGATGTCTAATCCTATGAATGGTTCAATCAGAAGAATATTACTTCTTGCTTGTCTGCTGGTATCAACAATTCTTCTTTAGCAACTATCGCACTTCAATTAGATAGGTGAACTAACTTCGATAGATTTCAACGGAATCTCTCGTTGTGTATTGTAAAGAATAAATTATTATGCGTTATATGGCGATAATCTCTCTAAAACGTTACTAACCATTTTGACATGTTCAAAAAAAAAGAAGACTTTTTCATAATATTTATACGACAATGTCTATGTTTATTGTTGGACTTCATAGCAGGTTGATTGATGTTCTTTAATGTCAAGAATGACATGAAAATTACATTCAAATATTTATGTTGAACTAATGTTCCTCTATTTGTTCTTTCGAATATTTCAGCATCATTGGGGTGAATCTGGTAGATATCTTTCGATGTATATACATATCAAAAATGATTATCATTTTATCTATAAAGATAATAATTCTGTAATGAGATGATAAAATGTTCGCTAGACAAGATCATGCTACTATTTTTGTATAGTTTTCAACATGCTAGGTACTCGTTCATATATTTTTGACTTCATTCGATAAACTTTGATGAAAACTATTAGCTTATATGTCTGCTTGAAGAGTAAATGAAAAGATACTCATACTATTACCGAGGCTTAGAAAACTACATTTCTCCCAAATTTATTTTGAATCGATATTGTTTGTCAGTTTGGCTATCATCTTGCATACAACGTGTCTTTAGTTTAGGAATATGTTTTAAAATTTCCACAATACTATTTTGCAATTCTTATCCAGCTCTACGATTCTAAGAAGTTTAAACGGTTGTATATATTTAAATTGAAGCAAGATTTTCATACTAAACAGATATATGATTTGCATTAATCAAATCAGAAGTCAGCAAAATTAAATCCTAGAAAACAAACACGACACTAGAACTTTTCCTTTCATTAAAATAGTCCCCGATAATCATAAACTTCAAAGAAATTAGGAATCATCACGAATTTTTTCCATTTGACTCACATGTCAAAAGAGACTGTTTTTGACCAGCTTTCAATACTTAAATTGATTTTTTCAGAAGCAGTAAATGTAAGCATTTCGTCTCATCTAGAACTCATAAAAATAAATTCATAAAAAGAATTTATCATTTTCAACTTTTGTAAAAACAAAGCCATTGTATAAAATTCGACAGAAAATTATATTATATACAGCAGACACCTGGCTTCTCAGTTTTTGTAGATACCATTAAATTTAATTATGAAAGCAAACGAATATGACAAAAGTCAATGTCAACAGATTTGATCGATTGTCAAATAGATTCAATGAGAGTTGTTAAATTACAACTCAAATCTCTTGACAATCTTTATTGTGACATTATAACAGTCAGGGATATGTATGTACAACATAGCATCATTTTTCAAACTTGAAATCGAACTTTTGAAAATATACTACTTCTGCATAACAAGATCTGTTAGAGCACTCTTTTTAGCGAAATCACATTGGCAATCAATCAATCGTATGCTTTTAATTTTTGAAAACTATTATTTCGCTCTGACAAAATCCACTGAATATACTGTTGTTGAAAATATACAGTACATTGAATTAGTCACATATTGATTTTAAAAGGTGTTGAAATAAAAAGTCATGCTTATTCACCAGTTATATATGTCAAATATTGTCATCTTAATTAACATAAAAAGAGTAAATATTAGTGTCCATTATTTTATTAAACACTCCCTCACATAAAATAATCATCATGTTGGCGGGGTACCAAGGTAATGTCATGTAAAAATAATACCACTGCTTTCTTAATAGTATCTTGAGATACTAGTGAGTAACTCGAGCCATCTAAATATATTTGCTCTCGTATTGAATGTACTTTTGATGTAGAATAAACTGTAGGTATTAATTTTTCTATTTCTTTGATGTCCGAAATTGATTGTTGTAGAATATTGTGAAACTAGCATTTTCTGTCGGGAAAATTTGTATCGAACATCGATATGTTGATAGATGAATTTAGATCATGTTTGTTTGTAATATCATGTTTCGATTCAAGTGTGAAAACATTTTTGTAGCTTTACAATACCTATGCTGTCTGCCCCGCGCAATCCTAAACTTGTTTACGATGGAAATTCTTGAAAAATTTGTGAATACTTGAACATTTACGACGTTAGAAGGTAAAGAGTCTCGAGTTTAAGAGTTCTCGATCTCAATGTAGCATCGTGCATATTTGTCTGACTTGAAACCAATCAAATTCTTTTAGCATTTTTCAAATGCAATGATTACAACGCTTTACATTTGTCTCAGACTACAGCATATATTATTGTTCAAAGTTTTGAAAAACTAAAACCAGAATCTATTCGAAGATTCTCATTGTGCCAAGAGCTTAATGCGGATATAGGATTTAGTGCATCTCTATGGCAAACTTTGTGTATAAAATATTTTAAAAATAAATTTTTTTCTAAATAAATTTTTCAAAGTATCGCATGGTAACCATTTCAGTTGCTTATTACATCGCATGTCAAATTTATCGTCATTGTGATGAGAAAATACTTGCAGTTCCTCCTTCTTACTCAACTAATCATCTGAGATTATAATAAATCTAGTTTTCAAACGAAATTACTAATTTGAACCATATGTTACACGTAGTAGAATGAATCGAATTTTAATAAGATTCTTTTCTGTAATTAATTCAGGCTGAAATACTGAGGACGATGAAAATAATTTTTCAGCAAAATTTAAGCTTGGAAACATGTAATTCAACGGAAGAACTGTTGAATAACGCATATGAAGGATTTCTCATGTAGTTCGATTCTCTATAATAAAAAATGATCTCTTACTTATTCTTATTTTATTCAATAAATTTCAATTAATTGTTGTCATAAAATTTGTTGGTTTGATTAGTTGTTTAAAAATTCCAATTTCGTCGATAATTTATGTAGATGAAGCAAATTTTAACAATTATATCTTGTTCTATGTCAAAACAAGAAAAGGCTTTAACTACATAAGAGAACACGAGTTATTATTCAATGGTTCAATATTACTTAAATATTCTAATTTTCCACGATTGTTAATGAGTACTATGTTTACTATTTCGATTACAACTATTGATTTAGATTTATAATTAGTTTACTGATTATGTCTTCGATGGTTTTAACATATGATACTATTCCTTCTTAGTCGTCCCATCAACTTTCGATATCTATATTTGAATAAACATTAATAGAACGGTATTGAGTCTTCTATATGTTTGATTAATTACAAAGGTATTTATACTCAGCATTGCACCCTGCATCAATTAAGTTCGATAATTGCCAATCGAATCATTTTTTTAGAAGAAGTAGAATTGAGTTCTTTTATCAAAAGCAACTAAATTTACGGTTCACATCAAAATTCTGGAACGGGCGGTATTTTTGTTATTGTTATTTTCTCCATAATGATTGATTTTTTTCTTTCTTCATCATTTTATACCATCGACATGCGTATACACACCTGTTGTGTCAAGCAAAACAAATATTCTTTCTCTTTTTTCTTCCTTTTTACTTATGGACGATAGAAAAAAAACTTTCAGAACGGAAGAAAACGATCTCATATAAAAAATTGACTTTTATGTCAATAAAAGCTCAGTAGCAACCGACATATTGACAGTTGTCACTTTTCGTTAGCATGGCTTTATCGAAGAAGAAACGTGTCGTAGCATCACAAAAAGTAAGAAATTCCACTTGAATTTAAATTCTGTATAAAGAAAAGAAAGTCTTGAAATTCATATATTTTATCAAATTTAGATTGTGCAAATAAATGATAATTTTACTAATGAAAATAAGAATGACAATCCAGTATTACGTGAAACAAATAATCTTCCAAATAAGAAGAAAAAGAAGAAAAAACAAGATACTCCAGTTGTAGAAGTCACTCATGAAATTCAACCAACTGACAATAATATTGAAAACAACACTGAAACATTATTGAACGAAACTTCTATTATATATAGACAGCAATGTCCCTGTGAAACACATTACAGTAAACAATTATTACATAATAATTATGAAATACCTGTCGATAAATTATTGGATTTAATATTTGGTTCAAATGAATTCGTTCGAACATATAGAGAAGCGCAAAAATTTTATGGTTTGCTATTCCAATAAGATTTATTCATACGTGTTTTGTTTGTTTTTTCATATATTTTAGATAACAAAGAAACTGACTGGAGATTTAATGAAACAAGCAATCGTCGTGAGCGTACTCTTGATTATAAAGTACCATTCGAAACTAGATTATTGGGCAGGAGTACAATAGTTACACGTGAAAATCAAGTGAGCATTTTATACTCTTCCAATAGAACTATAACCTTTCAGTTACAGAAAAATACAACCTATCTAGGTGTCCAGAGATAAATTGGCACTCTTCCAAATTAAACACGTCTTTTTAACAATGAATACACAGTAATTTGTAGGCATATAATTCGAAGCGGAAACGAAACACTTCCTCCATTGAATGATATCTACTATTGACATGCATATAGATCACCCCATTTCTCATCACAGTTGATCGAGCACGTGAAGATGAGGATGTCATCTATTAGCATATCACCTATGCTAGACTCTATATATTATAGTAAAGAACTTATGAATATTTTGTTCTATTATTGAAATTCATCAATAGCCTTATTTAAAATGTTTCATGAAATATTTCATTTAAATTTAGGCTTGTCTTTACGAAATACCTGGCTCTCACTATGTAGTTGAAACTGAAGTTTGTAATACCGGTGTAAAATTTTGTGATACATTCATTCTTATAATACGTTTTTGCCTTGTTCAAATATCGCCAACGATAAGTGACATGTTGGTTACTGCACGAATTCAATATGTTAAAACAGTGAATTCATTTATAAAACGTTGGTTTAGTTTCTTCTTTTTTGTTTAACCGATTATTTTTCGAGAATGTTTTCGCTTATTAGAATTTATTGAACGAAATTCTTATTCCGCATCACAAGACGGCGTGAAAGATTTAAGTAAGAAAAACAAATTTTTTACGGAACAAAAAACAAGCCTGATTTGTTGTTTTTGTAGATAAGCGTCTAATTGGGCTTACGAATTCTCGCACGGGTAAATATGAGAAATAAATAAATATATAGATATATACATATGCATTCTTAATTGTTTCTATATTCAAGATAACATCTCTTTGCATGATGAGCAAGAAACAGTGACACAAACTATTACTGAAGCTCCAGCGGATGTGACGAGACAAGACACACCACTTGTCTATCCATCATCACCTATTATTACTAAACATGTAGAAACTGTGGATCACGATACTATCATGTATATTCTGATATTCCTGTAAGAAATAAATCTTATTTTTCTTTTAATCAAATGATAATCTATCGTTTGCCGTTTGTTTTCTTTGTTAGGGTCGGTATTCTTTCCTTAATTCAAGTATATCTATACTATAAACTTATGCATACAGATTATCTTCTTGAAAAATTGACTCGTTTATTAAAATTATAGATGAATTCTTTGATGATAATAAAATTTTATTTTTCTATTTGTATTCTGTCGAACTTTATTAATTTATTAAATATAAAAATAATCAACAAAGCATTTTCTAAAATATATACAGGTATGCTCATTCGTTCATTTGTGCATTAGGATTTGCTTTTCTGGTTTTTTGTTTTCAAAATTTTCGACAGAAAGCTTTTACCTCTCAGAGTGTGCCACCATTGTTTGCTTGCTTAAGTGCATGCATGATTCACCTACATATTTCGATTTGTTTTCCTACGTTTGTTGTAATACAAAAAGGCACGAGTAAGAAAAAAATAATCCAATTCAGGTCTGCTCGGAAATTAGTTAGCCTTTGCCGATGGACAAAGTACCTAGAAAATGCCACAGCACATTACATTGAAACTATGTAATGAACGATTGTATAGGTTCATGTGTCTCAAATTAAAAAGGAACATACTTTCTAGTCCCTCTCGTTCATTTCATGAAAATAGATTTATCTGGTCTATTCTAAAGACACAATTGTTCGTTATACTGTTAAGGAATGTTATACAACGAGACATTGTTGCTACACAATTTTAGATGATCGGACGATTCTTCATTATGATACAATCCAATCATAATTGATGTCTGTTTTTCAACAACGAACACACTTATTTAATAAAGTTTGAAACATGTTATTCAATGAGTATACAATTTTTTGAAGTATTAAAAATGACTAAACTTTGATTTTTAATCTTGCATACTACGATAATCTTTATGATCAAATAAAAACGTATTTGGCTCGAGTTGTATCAGTGAAGAAACGTTTTTTCTATACCACTCAAAACGACACCGTGTCGATCGTTTCATGCATGCTGCAGTTCCAGCATCTGATAACGAGAAACTACTTTGAAAGGACTACCGAAAATTAGTCTTTCTGAAAGAAGAACTTCTTTGATACCAACAGAAAAAACAACAACTATTAATCAATTTCTTTTCTTTCAATCTTCAGATAAGTCGTAAAAATCTATTTTTTTTTGAGGACACCGTCATTTCTGCTATGTTCTCTATATTAATAATTCAGCTAATCGGTTTTGATTAATGAATCATAGATCATGATCGAAAAATCTTTTACATCCTATTGACATTAATTGTGAAGAAAGAAACAGGTTCGAAATTTTATCTTGCTAGACTTCTTTATGGTGGTGAATCCATATGTCAAAATTTGTAGTTTAGCCATTAGTAATATTTTCAAAGATTTTTCTAGTGATTGGATTACATGTTTCGAACTAAATTGAATTGAATGATTCGAAAAATTGTTAAAAAGCACATGTATACTAGGATTGGATTTGTGTATCACAATCTTTAATCACATTGGAGTTAACACCATTCTAAATTTCATTACATCGAAAATTCCCGTTTTTCAGCTAATGCTTACTAATATCAATAAAAGTTTACTTTATGAGTACAATACTTAACTCATATGCAGATGCTAGTGCAAGGCATGACTAGCAGCAAAATTAGTTGTTTTCATTTTGTCTATAGAATCTAGTTTAAAAGGCGTCATTCTAAACTTGATTTGAAATCGTATCTAGAAGAGAACAAAATGAAAATGAGTCCAACTACTCGAAATCCTATGAGCATGTAGATGTTTGAAGAACAAGACAATGTGATTTTTTGAGAAATCACTTACAATATATGATCGAAAGTGAAACATTTTTATTGCAGGGTGATTTAACATGTATTTTGGTCGTGATCGCTCTTAGGTTTTTCGGGTTACATGGATTTTGGCCCATGGAATTTTTCGGCCGGGCCGAAAACTCTGTGGGCCGAAATTCTGATCTCTCTTTTTTTCCTTTTTGACACATATTTCGATATCATTATTCAGGTATTCGATAAAATAACTATTGAAAATCAGCAGAGGTGCGTGCCAAGGGTGAACACCCGCACCTCCTCCCCCCCCCCTCCCCAATCGCCAAAAATATTTTTCTTTTCGTGAGAAATTGTGTGTTTTGTCAACAAAAATACAGTTTCAAAACTTGGCCTTCTTTTCCTGAAAAAATTCGCTAAACCGCCCCCCCCCCGGCAACGTTGATCGTCTCGAAGTACCCCTGAGTGTGCTTTTCGGTTCAAAACCATTGAAGATTTTTGCGTTCGTACGTAATAAAACCTTCCGCGATATTGATTGGAAGTCATAGAATCTTAATCAAGAGATGATATTTTATTCTTATTCTTGGAAATTTCTCATCATATTGAAGATCTTTCCAATTTGTTAACTGCTTACTCTCTCCTTGAATGTAAATGAAGTCTATCACAGTTGTTACAAATTGACAAGATCTGTATTCTAAAGTCTTATTTGCTTGCTGATACCTGTTTAATGATGAATATGAATTGATTCGTCGTACTCTTTTTAACTAAACAAGTGCACTCGTACACGTTTCTATTTTGCTTAGTTTTGACATAGCGACTGCAACCAAACTTTTATATCTATTCAACAGACGAGTCCGATAAGTACTCTTTCTTTTTGTATCATGTACTGCATGTGTCTTTTGTTTATTGTTAGATATTTTGCTTACAATGACATAAAAAGAAAAATGAGAGTTTTATCGTACTCTATAGAATTGTCTCATAAATACAATGTAGAAAAGACTATTCATTATTCAAGATAGACATACGTGTCTATACAACAGTACAAAATGAGTGAAAAGAGTTTATTAGAATCATTCATTATAAAATACTATTCTACAAATTGAAACCGAAATTAGTTCATCTCATTCCCATGTCTCATTCAGCGCTTTGCAGAATGTTCTTTTGACTTTTTAGAAATTAGTTGCTAAAGAAATATGCAAACTAGAACCAAAACTATTTTCTATAATTGATTTCAAATTCTCAATAGGTCAAATGTTAACACATCTTTCTTTTTTTCTCGAGCATATTAATATTCTTCACTTTTCATCTCAATATCCAAGTCATCCAATCCGAAGTGCTTGAATAAATCAATGTAAAAGCTCTTAATTATTGATGCATACGAGTCAATGCAACGTAAATAAAATTACATAAACAAATCGCCCAATCTTAGTCCGCTGAATATATTTATACATAGATACATAAATATCTGAATATTGAGAATCATATTATAGAAATAAGATACTATTATGGACTATTCAATTTTAATAGAAAGTCAGTTAGTCGTAGCATGTAACAATATTAGCATTGATTTCAGTTGTCTTTTAACTGTACTATTGCATTTCTTTTCCTGAGAACTAGAATAATGACGATAATATGATCTGAAAATTTTGCGCTTGATTTGATTTTTATTTCCTTATTAATTTCCTTTCAGATTAGTTCATATTATAATAGCAAAAACTAAACGATTCCATAGTGATGACTTATTAACACAACTATCTACTACTTATATGTTGCATACATGGATTTTGGCGTAAAAGCTTTGCCTACTACTGATCAAAGATGAAATTATGCTTTTGTTTCTATTGTCAATGAAAACTATAGTATCTAATCTTTCATTGGATAAAATGTTGGAAATCGATTAGATTTCTCTTCCTTTTGGTGATTGTCTCCATTCGCAAAAATGCCAGAGCTATCCTAACATTGATCGGTTATTTACGTGTTCTGTTGAACTTTTGGATCCTAATGATATCAATAAGACTGACAATGTAATGAATGTACTTGTTAGAATAGTATGTAAGGACAAAAAGCAGTGATCAAGAATAAAAGTCAGCATTGATGATGATTGATTGTGATAGAAGATTGATGAAACAGAAAATAAGTACGAAAATGAGATTTTTTTAAAAACAGCTAAGAGAGAACGACTATATTAGATTTGATCAACAAATTTATCTTAAGTCTTTTATATTAATTATTGTAATTGAATCGAACAAATTGTTGTTCGGCAACTATTATTGTACTATTGAACTCAATTTAGTGATGTGTAACATCGATGGATTCAAATTTATATATATATTGAATTGATTTCTTCCTGTTGGTTATTTGAAACACTATGTTTAGCTAAGAGTGCAATGTAACAACCCTGAAGGTAATTAAATGTCTCCATTCAATATAGATAAGAGAAATCGTCGAGTGAATATTCAACATGTTCGACAATATGAGTAAGTAAGTTAAATGAATGTTAATCATACAATTGTACGGAACGTACGAGACAAATCTATTCGAGTTGAGCATGAAAGCGTTTGGGTCTGATTCAACGTATCGAATATGTTGAATAGTCTTTTGTTGTTATTCAAAAGTGAATTTATTACTTGGATCAATTAAAATATCAGCTGACAATCAGAATAATACATCATAAAAATAACAGTCAACACATTAGAGATGAGCTACGATGACATCAATAGAGAAGAAGGCGTGTTCCTATATGTGCAAGCATCAACTTATCGTTCAATTGACACATTACAACATTTTTATTGCTGTTTGAAATGATAAAGGTCAGCCACATGTTGAAGTTGTTTAATTATTTATATACGTTCATAAATTTTATATTGAGATTTTACTTTGAACATCTCAGAAGGAACCAAATCATTGAAGCCAATGAAGATTTATGTATTATTCTATGATTACGCTGAATCTCTGATATGTTTTAATCTCATTAAACTTTAATGAAGTTAAAAAAAACCTAATTCATATTGACAAGTTGTCAGCCTTCTCATAATTAATGTCCGTAGAAGGCTTTCATTACATCCCGTGAGATACCTTTTGTCTTTCCAATGCATCATGGTATTTCTTTTTCTCCGAAACATTGTCTTCAATTAGCATAAATTATAGAGCATAACTTAGTTTTGTTTCATTTCTAGTAAAAGAATATTATTTAATCGTTTCATAAATGAGTTCATGAAATTGCCTTCAGACAAAAGAAAATTATGCTATTGTTCGACATAAGTTAGTGATTATCGTAGAAATCCTGGTTCGAATTACTACGATAATCACTAACATCTGTTCGTGATTTTCTCTTCTTTCTTTTTATGATTTCAATCGAGTACAAAAAAGAAAGAGAAACGATGATAGTTGTTTATTGAAAATAACATAGTTATGATTGGAATATCATGATTTTATTGTCAAAATAATATTTCCATGTAGATCTTTCGATTATATTTCGATTATGGAAAGAAAATTTTGTTTTCATGCTATCTGAATACTGTAATGCATTTAAAACAAATCCATATTACCTTAATTCTGATTTTTGTTCTCTTGTTCATGAATAAAAGATTAGAGTCGACTATATTCAATAATGGTTTAAATTGCTCTTTTTTTGTAACATGTCAGTTTCTTTTCTTTTCTCTTCTGTCTTTTTAGTAGGTTGTTCGTTAATAATTGAAAAACATAGAACTGTTTCATCAAAGACAAAAATTTTACTATATGTCTCTCCTGGTAATTCTTAGACTTTGCACGATATCTGTTATAAGAATTTTCTATGTAGACATTGTGATGAATCAATCTAGGTAAGGAAATAGAATGTTTGCACTGTGTTCATGAAAAGAATTTTTAATACTGATCAAAATTCGCTACATGTTTTCCTTACTGAAAGAAAAGAAGAAAAAAAAACCGAACAGTTGTCAGTTATATGACAAGAGCACACTCGTCATCGGCAGCCACATCAATATAATCATAGAGGGAATGACGTTCGGTAAGAAATAAAGAACGAACTATGAATAATATATAGAAACAATCTGTTATGATTTAAATTCAATGTCTATATTTATTTCCTTGATCGAATGAAACTGAAATCATGTAATTCATTAGTATTTATGTTATGTAAGTGAATATCGTTCTTTGTCATTTATCATAGATAATCTTGATTAAACGGTCTCTGCTTTCTTTTTCGTCTAGTCTAAAACAAAAATAGTACACTAAGACCTGGAATCAAAATTATTCTTTGACCTCTACTAATGGATTTTTACGATACTATGGATATGAATCAGATTAGATATGAGTTTTAATCATTCAATAAATAAAAGCAGCTAGAAAATTGACTAATCAAGTTTTCTTTCTTTCGTTCGCCAAATGGCATTTTCTTTTTTCTTCTATAGACACATTTCGACATACGATTGCTGACCTCGATATGGGTTTTTTTTCATATAAAATATTCACAAATGTTACACATATAAAATCATCTTCATATTTCTTTCGTTTGATATAAGTGCCCAGATGGATTCATCTTTATTTTCTTTTTACATTATATAACAAGCTTTACAATTTAAAATGAGTACACTAAATATTCTAAAACGGTTTTGACATTTATCACTTTTACATTCGATAAAATGAGAATTGAGCCCTACAACTGTTTTGTACTAATAAAATACAACATATACAATACAATGGCTTGTACTACAGTTAAACTATCAATCTATATTTTTTCATCGAATGTCATGTTCCTTCGTAGTATAAACGTAGATTTTCAAAGTAATATATCAGTTCATCGTTCTTTCTCGATAATATTTTTCTATGAATATACTTGAAAGGTTTGACATGGTCTAAAACTCTGTTTTTTTTATTGATAGGGCTATATTATACTTCGATTTAATGAAGAATTAAACTTAATATATAGTTTTACAGAAGTCGAAAAATAACTATATACTCAATATTTATAGTTTTAATCATGTTGAAAAATTATGTTTCCCATATCATCTAACATAAACAGTTATTTGTTTTTCTCATACAATAGTTCGAGCGAATTCCGAACATCTGTTACCAATGTACGTAGCATGTAGCCATGGAATGAAGAACAAAATCAGTATCAACGGTGAATTCTTTTCTATGTAGAAAGCAATAGAACTGGTGTCATTTATTCATGAAATTTTTGTTTCATGAAATACGCAAGTATGTTTCAACAATCGGTAGATGGAACTAGGAGAAAAATCAACTATTTTATAATTTAGTTCTTGTCAAGAAATAAAAGTGATCGACTATTTTCAATAGTCTCAAAGAGAATACATTCATTGTTCTTAATATTGTAATATTAATTTCAGTCGTACTTTATTTCTATATAGATATGTCGATCGTATATAGAATAGTGATTGACGAAAGAATATATGAACACTTGAAACTTGATGAAAAGATTAACAGGACGAGACGACGACTAGTCAAACTATCACTTGGTAGTACGAAGATCAAGAAGAATGAAAAATTTTTATATGATGACGAGCAATACGACGAGATAAGAAACAAAGTCTAAGTACATGCTTAGAATCATATAGATAATGAGAAAATCGTTTAACATCTGACGAAAAATAAGATACCGATCAAGACATATGTTCTTTGAAAAGAAATAAACAAGCACGTGACATCTAGTAATGGACATTTCGACGTACGTAATTCATTAATATCGTAATATCCAATGAGTTCTACTCATTCAGCGATAAAAATTAGAAATTATTTAAGATATGTTATCCGTTTAATCTCCTAGAGACTATTCAATAGTTTTCTTTCTAGACTTTTTTTCAATCATAATATTAAAAATATCGATCGAGAATAATTCAGTTATTTAAAACTCTATTAGATATGATTATCAGCTACAAGTTCGTTTTGTATGTTTTCTATTTGGCAAGTCGAAAAGAAGAATTAGGATGCTTGAAATCTTTTTATAAAACACATATATTATGAATTATATGATAATTATTGATTCCATCACATTGAAAATGAAATCGAGTCAAAGTAAGATCTTCAAATTTCTTGTTCTTTCTTGTAAATTTCAGATATTATTCACACAAAATGAGTAGACTAAATAACATATATACCAATGGATCATTAAAACTTGAGTATAATAGTAATTTATCGTGGATACATATTGGTCTGCCGGCAATAACAATGTTTAGTCTTGCTTTGTTAACAATTGTAGGTAATACAATTGTGATCTATGCTTTAAGAACCAATCGTCATTTGCGAACGGTAAACACTTTTTTATGGTTTATGTTCTTTATTAAATTCATAAAATTTCATTAGTTGTACATGCAAAAAAGACCTATGATGAAAGTATACGTTCAACAATATCTTCATTTGTCATGATCTACCTTTGTTTATGTAAATAGTTTCATAGTGTTCTATTATGATTTCAATCTATTCATCATAGTTTCACCTAGATGCATTTATTCACACAAAATTCTGCACATGGATTTATTCTTGACTTGACTGAAGTTCTGTAGAAGATTTTAGTTTCAGTATAATATAAAAAAAGTGTTGACTTTAAGATTTTAAAGAAAAATTAGTACCTATTGAAGTTAGTTTCAAATATTTTGTTTGATTATGAGTAAATCAGTGTCTAGTCGTTCATTGGTTAGATGCCAATAGTTGATTACTCATCGTCGTTTTCTCGGCTGATATTGTTTTGAATTGAGTTTTGAGGTTGATCAAGTTATCTTAGTATATAGAAATGAACTCGAAGACAAACCATCATTCAATTTTGCATGCATTTGAATTTTAGGGCAAGAAAAACAAAATAATAATTTTCTTACAATAGACAAATTCTGGTTACTTGTAGTCAGTCTTGGCTAATTATACTGACAATTTAAAAGGGTACCCATGACATTAATAAATATAAAAGAATATTAGCTGAGATTTTTTTAAAGTACTCTTGGATCAAGTAAGTGTTCGGGAAATTGAATTCATTCGCATGGCTCTAATACAGCGTTTCATAGAGAATTGATTGCTTCATGACATGCAACACTACATCCGAGTACTCAGTTCTTTTCTATCTGACAACATATAAAATAAAGAACGATGAAAACAATATTTTCTCATGAATGTTCGAAAGAAAAATATGTCGACTTCTCCAGTATTTTTAATCCATAGATCTTTGACAGATATCGTTCAAATATTTACCAAAGACCTGACGTAAATCCATATAATTCAATGAATATATTAATATGAAATCAAAGAAATACACTGCAGTTTAGCGTATAAAAAATGATGTATATTCAAAGAGGACATGTATTTCATGACGTCTAATACATATTAGTTATAGGAGGATGTAACTGATACACAAAGACACATACCCGCACAGAATTCCTTGTAACTTCGCAATTGATCTTGTTTTAATTTCCGAAAAATTGAACTTACGTTTCTTTAATGAAAACGATAGTTGAAAAAGTTCAATTTTCAGTCATTTCTCCGTTTCACAGTGTACATCCTAGAGTACTACGAATCACGCAACTTCGGATCTCATCGTTAGACATTTGAATATATTGGTGACTAACGGTTTTTATTTGTTTGTAAAACCTTTCTTTGCTACAGTTCGAGGGGAACCATCGCGGAGGGTAAAAGTTCAATTAGCCCATATGTTCACCAGATACTAAAGTTAGATTACTATTAAATAAAAACTAGATTAGTATGCACATTGAATGATGAAATATCTATATTAGCATGTATTGTACTATGGATGTCACTATTGTTTTTTGAACTTATAACCCTTTATTTTTATCCTAATTTAAGGGTTATTTCTATTCATACTCAAGAATACGTTTTGGATAATCAACATAGTTACGAATTTCTATTGAAGAAACATAATGCTGCGATACTTTGCAAGTTGTCATTCAATCTCAAATGAATGTTTTGATTTCAGTCCATGAATGCATGCATGACTATATTTCATTTCGATCATTTTATGTGTAATCATACCGTGTATCATCAATTTAACTTATTGATTTATGATTATTAGAAATAGAGGGTAAGAATGTTGTCAGTAGATACGAGCAGGGATGCATTAACCCGACCAATATTGGAAGGGTCGAGAAGCTGCAACATTTATTTTTTCTAACTAAACGCAAGAAAATTTTCCATTTCACACGAAAAAATCAAACATTTTTATGATTGTATGGGTTGTTACACTCCCCGGTCGAAGCATCTTTGAACACGAGTGTGTCACACTGATGTACAACCCATGAACTTTTGTAATGCATCAGTATGCTCTCTAATCGAATTACTGCCTAGTTGACATGTTGTTCTTGACACAAGCTCTGTAAACAATAAAAAATCATTGTTGTTTGATTTGTTTTAAACACTTGATCTTCAACCACTAAATTTGATTAGTAAAGTTATAAATAGATTCATACTTGAAGTCGGTAAAATCTCAGTTTATCAATATATGAAATGTGTGGGTATGAGGTAATCAGTTCAGAGATGAATTTTGAGTGTAGAATACAGAAAAAACTTTGTCTACAATCATAATATATTAGGTCATGAATGTTGAGAGTACCATAATATATCGAAAATATTCGATGCAATCATAATGAATATTTCCAAGATATTTAGTATAGTTCTATGAGAAGCTTTATAAAAAAATTGAGCAAACAGTATTCGAAGTCTTTCTACAGAGAAGAAAAACACACATTTAAACTTGAAATTGACATGCTTTTTCTCAAATGTTCATATGTATTTAGTATATATGAAAGAAAATTTTTATCGTTCTATATCCAACGTCATGTTTAATATGACATGAAACCTCCAATCTACTATTGTATGTAATGAAGTAGTCAATGATCAATGAAATGCTTCATGAGAGTCATGCTTAGGAATTTTATGTTCTCTATATTTTATTGATTCAAGAATATTCTACGTCAATCACGCATGATGTCTTGAAATTTCTTCATCCACTGTTCAAACTATTCGGGAGAAAAGAAAACAAATATTGTAGCTAAGTTTACCATTATTCTAGTTATCAGTGCATATTTCAAATGAGTAGCGACTTTTATTCATTTCCATGTCATTTTTCTCAGTCGAATTTTGATCATTCTACTTGAATTTGTAATTGTTGATGAAAGTTTTCAAAAGATCTTTCAGATTGATAGGTTCTAGATCCATGAGTTGCAGTCGTGATTCTATGGAATAATTTTGATACGCACCAGGAAAAGATGCCAGTTCAAATTCATTAACGATTAAAATAATATTTACATGTAAAGCAAAATAGTTGAACTACATACCGGAGAAATTTTAACACAAAAATCGAAAGTTTTCATCTAAAATATTTCTTTTGCAAATCATGTCAACTGAATCAAACATGCTAATCTCAAAAAAAGAACTAGGTAATCCAACAAAGGATTACAAATATTAAAATAAGAGGGATAGTACTTCTTTACAATTGTTCATAACCCAATTATAGGAAGGAAATCTAATTTATCTTCTTTTTATCCTTACTTGAACTCTGACCGTTCAACTTGTAGTCAGAAAGTAGGCTAGCATGCATTCGACATTTGCACTTATTTTTTCATAGAAAAGTATCAACTATTGTACTTTTGGAATAGACGTACTTTTCAGTTAGTCGTTCATAATAATGAAATCAAAGAAAAATCCTGATTTCCGTCACATGCTTTATAGCACAAGATATTGGATATATATTGATTGGGGATTTTATCTAAATAAAGTCATCTTTCATACTATGAAATGATCTTATTTTTAATATAGATTCACGATAATACAATAAAAGAAAACAAACCGTCATAATGCTGAGTTGTGATTTTAATATAACTGATCTACTATGGAATTCTATTGAATGAGATTTGTTTGTAATTATTTGTACTACGCCATTTGAAAATTTTCATTGATTTCCTATGTTTCCACGTAGTAAATACGCACTCGATCTTCCGAGTAGATTGTGTGTATATTTTTTCATAGACATATATGTCCAAACTGTGCTCATGGATGTTTTGTGGAAACAATTAAATCAAATAAGCATTAAGAGAAAATAATGAAGAACATGAAAAACGAGAAGATAAAGGGAAATCGACCATTCTACAATACAAATAATGTTACGATTAAACATCTTCGTACTTTCTTTTTGTCACTAAAGTATTATTACATGCATCATAAGAAAAGAAATTGTCGAGTCTAAAAAAAGACAACTAAAACAACATCATGTATAAATGTTTGTCTTCGTTGTCTTCTTCATTTGCCTATCGAAGAACCGAACTTTTGTTAAGATAAAGAACTGATTTCATTTGTATGGTTGAAAATAAATCGATGTCGATTCACTTTTAAAAAAATGATATTTTTTCTCAGATTTAGTTTTGCTGTATTTAACTGACAAGCATATTTAATTTTCTTACGATTCATTTTATGATTTAGAGAATCGTAGGATTACTTTGAATTGACGAGTAGTGTCATACCCAAAACTTTCAAGTTCTTCACAAGTGTGGTTTGATAAGATTGAATAATGCTATACGTCAAAAAAGTAGTATTGTCATTTTCAAGTTGAACTCTTTGACGAAATGTAAAATATAAAAATTATTTCAATAGACATCAACGTCCTTTGTCTAGCTTATATTCTGGGCCTTTTTTTTCTATTGGTTTTAGTATCATATTCACTCCTTTCTCGTTTAGCCAGCACGATAAATCTTTTTCTTCTCTCTCTCTCTCCCTCTTTAGATTCTTGTTATTTTTCTCTTCGCACTAGTCTAGTAAAGGTTGTTAGGCATTGTCTGAATCTAAACTCAGTGAACATCGTGTAATTAATTAGTCAGCACTACTTTATTCATCGACATTCCACGTTTTGTTTACTTATGAATTGCATTGACCTATGTCTTATTGGTGAAGAAAACGAACAACAAAGTACACATCCTTTTGTTAGTACGAATGCGCTTTTCACTTAGTGTAGAGAATATGTCAGAGATTAATCTGGTTAAGATAAAAAGTCAAAACTCGAACAATAGTACACAAAATTTGATATCAGAACTCGAATTTGCATCACTAACGTACAGAACTTGTTTGGGATTTATCTTCATTTGTCTTTGTTTATTAACAATAACTGGTAATCTTCTCGTACTCATCACATTCCGTCGTATACGAACCGTGAGTATCAGTGTATTCTTAATTATAGATATATGAATCATAAGTCAACTTTATTTGCTTCCATGAATCTTTGTAATAAAAAACAAAAAGGTAGATATGGAATTTCATTAAATTCTGATAGAATAGGAATGTTGTTATCAAGTAATGAAAATGAAATTGCGTGTTTAAGTTTCGGTTATTAAAATGCGACATTCATAAGTATATATAAAATAAGAAATAACGATGATGATATTGAAGATCATATACATTTTGTATCTAAGTGTCTGTGATTATGCTTTAGAAAAAAAGCAATGACTTCGAATAAAACAAGCTAACTAAACCAATGACAATTGAGCATGCTATTGTTGTTCGAAATTTAAAATGTTTAATTTGTACTCCTGTTAACAAAGGAGATGTTCTTGAAACAGAAGAAGAAAATTCTATACAGAGTCATGTTTAACATGAAGTTTCTTGTTAAAACTATCTATTATTTTATTTAGGTAGGAAATCTCTTCATATTGAGCCTTGCAACTGCTGATCTGATTGTTGGTTGCTTTGTAATGCCTATTGCTGGAATATATGCTATCATGGAAAAATGGAATATGGGTATGATACTTTGTTGTTTAATGCAATTGAAGACTAAGGCATACCTTTACTAAATCATTTCTGTAATTAAATAAAAATGAACATTCTATAATTATAATGGATGGATTTCCTACGTTACTAAATTCAGAGTAAAAGCTTTTCATGACAGTATAGGACAAAATAAATTTTCTGACCTATAATAAATAGAGAAAGATGAATGTTTTTTTATTTCGTTAGAATGAGTAAGTGCTCAACAAGAGATTAGAAACTCGTCCTTTGAACAAAGGACACATCAATTGTTTTCAATACTCTCATACTATTTGAAAGAATTGCTTTTTTGTTTAAATAGAAATACTATTTTATTAAAAATCTTACTAGAATGTTCTGAAGAATCCCTCTAGTACTAGAATATATATTCGTTCTGTATCGGTGATGTATACCAAATCAACTTTTTGACACAAATTATAAGTTCAAAGTAATTTTATTTGTTTTATGAAAATAAGTCAAGCTCAATATTCAACATGAGTAAATTTTTCCATTCTAAAGTCAAGTACGTAGACACTCTAGAGATAATAAAACATATAGCTTTAATCTCAAATGCTATTTGAAAGTCAAATCCTTTCCGGGTTTTTATTAAAATAGTTTCCAGAGAATGACGTTGAAGGAAATCTTCGATGAAACTTTCCGTGTATTTAAATCAAATGAGAAATGTAAAACGTACTGATGTGTTCGTGAGACAAATATCAATTGAAAATGAAATATTGTGTGATTCTTCGGTGAAAACATAAATATCTTATCTTATTTAGTTCAAAAACTAAATAAATAACCGAGAAATTATTGAATCTAGTGATTTCAGCACATCTAAATGTAAGTCATTTTCTTGTCATTTAGGTCTTGTCCTATGTCAGATTTGGCTTTCAGTCGATTTTACTGCTTCAACAGCATCAATATTTAATTTACTCACATTGAGTCTAGATCGTTATTGGTCAATAACATCTCCGCTTCAATATCTTGGCAAACGAACACGACCACGTGCTCTTCTATTAATCGGTTTTGCTTGGGGTTTATCACTTCTATGGGTTATTCCTATATTTGGTTGGCATCGTTTTGCTAATAATGGCACAAGATACATAGACGTAAGTGTAAAGTCATATATGACACGAGTAAATTAAATTAAATCAAATCTTATATTATTATTATTATTATTATTATAGTCTACTAAATGTGAACCTGAATATACACATTCAAAAGTATTTAAAGTTTCAACAGCTATAATTAATTTCTATTTACCACTTCTTGTTTTAATATCATTAAATGCTCGTATATATTATGAAATAAAACGACGTTATAAAAGTGTTCTCCTACAACGACATTCAAACCAAATTAATGAATCATCAAGTAATCATAAATTAAATATAACGGCAAAATATTCTCGTACACCTATGATGATGACAGTGTGCGATAGTGATAAACAATTATGTTCAACACCAATACATTTAACGGAGAACGATGGCTTAATGACATCGAAACGTACACTAATCAATAGTGATAATAATTCAACGTTACGTATTAATTTTAAGGAAAGACAATGTCGATCTATTTTAGCTAATCAAATATCTGACAATCAAGAATTATCTATAAGACGCACATATTCATTTGTTGAAAATAGTTCTTTTACGAAGGTGAATTAAATAAAATAGAAGAAAAAAATAAAAGAATTCTCATCATGCATTCATTTATTTGTAATATCTAGGAACAATTCACATGGTTTTCTGACCGACATGTACCTACATGTTCATCATTGAAACCAACATCACCATTAAAATTACGTCCACGTCGTTCGAGTTTAAAAAATCGTCTCAATGTTGATGAACGTTGCTTAAAACATACATATGATTATAATTCATGTCGAATTTATTCTAATGAAACATTAGGAATCATAAATAGATGTCATCGTAATAAAATACGAAGTCGTACCTCGTCTCGTTGTATAACACATCGAGCAGCCTTTGGATGTCGACGTTATTCATTATCAGATACAACGAAATCAACAGCAACAATGAATCTCTTTCATTTATGTAGTTGTTGTTCGCCAACAGCATCACGTTTAACTATACATTCAAATCTCGAACCTTGTAATGTTACAACAAAACTATCATCATCATCATTGTCATCACTATCGAGTCGAAAACAACAACATGCAATGTCATCGTATAATGCCGATAGAAATAGTATGTTATCGAATGTATTATCTCTATCGAGTTCTAATTTACATCATCGTACATCAAGTAAAATGAAACAAACAACGATATGGAATCAACAAGAGAAAGCATTTCGACAATTATTTGCCATTGTATTTGGTTTCACTTGTTGTTTTCTACCGTATTTTATCATATATATGGTCGTTGCATTTTGTGGTTCATGTGTATCTGAACGTATTGTAACGGCAACAATTTGGCTTGGCTATGTTAATTCAACAATAAATCCATTTCTCTATGCTCTATCGAATAAACACTTTCGTCGAACGTTCAATCGTATCTTGAAACGAGATCATCGGCGACAATCATTTTATAATTAAACACATAGCAAATCAAATAATCAATTGTTAGTTTGATCCTTTTTTTATTTTTTCTGTTCACGTTGAGTTCACTCAGTGAAACGAAATCAATCATAAAGAGATACATTAGTTGTCATATGAAAAATGAACTGACTTTATTTTGAGTCAAGCAATTGAAATTCTAAATAGAAATGTAACATCTTCTGTTATTTTTTTATCTCTTCAATAAATATGTCCTAAATTTTAAAGAAAAAAGGAATAACGAGACAACAGCATGATGTTCCAAGAAAAAAAATGTTCAAGATATTTTTCTGACTTGTCTATTCTCAAATAAATAGATTAAATGTATAGGTTAACGAGTTTAATTTGTTCTTATATGAAACTATTCTTTTTCTTGATTATATTTCTCAATGGTACTTAGGAAATAATACTTCTCCTTTTTTTCTTCTTATAATTCAGAGCTATTTTTAGTTTATGCATCATTAAATCAGATTTTGCATTATGTCAGAAGTTGAAAGTTCATTATCTATCGAATGGAAACACTAATCATTGAACATTATAGCTGATGAAATCAATATCAACTGTTCTATTTTTACAGACATAAACTATCTTGTGAAAAATCAAGCCATTCATTGCATTTGTAGACGGATAAACATAAACGGATGTTTAATCTAATAGAAAACAATCAATGTAATGTTTTCCTAGGTTGCACATTTAATGCGTTCCGAAAAATTCATGTACATAGAAAAAAGTAGAAAAAGAAAGCACTTGCTTCTATACGATATTAGACATGTAAAAGTTTATTTTCTTTTTATTTTTTTCAAAACCATACCATGTTTAATTTTGTTGAAAATATTCATTCGGTAACCAATGATTGAGTCCAGTTATAATCCAACTATTATCTGAAGCCTTGTCACTCATATTACGTAAAAATTTATAATTACACACAATAACATTATCTCGCATTTTCTTCACAGTCGATAGCCAATTTGAAAAAGCACCACCATTTCCTTCAAACATATCCTCTCGATATGATTCAGGATTTTTAAGTACATGAAAAATCATTGTTATTTCAACCATATGTGTATTTGTTTCTTCATCCATAATAAAACCAATCAGATGAGGATATGAGAAGATAATTTCAGATTGTTGCACAGGTATTTGATATTTTTGTTGAGAAGATAAATGTTCATAATTTTGTTTCACTTCATTGATAACCTAGATGAAATGTTATCTGTTGTAATTTCACAATTCATAAAGTTAAGTTTCTACCTCTCGTGTAACGAATGCTGGTAGATCATCGAATTGACCATTGGCAATAAGTTGCGAAACAACACTCAAGGCTTGTCGAGCACCATCACAAAATGGTTTGATGGCAAATGTTGAATCAAATTTGGAACTGATAAGCAATCGAGCTAAGAAATTTTTAATGATGAGGAATAAATTTGGATAAGCGATACGTGGGAGATCCATGAGCATCAGTGGACGATACTGTTGTTGTTGATGGTGATGATGATCAGAAGAAAATGTACGAGTATAAATTAATGGATAATGTTTAATTGATGAAGATTTAAGAAACGATACCATCAGAAATGATCGTCTTAGAAGAAAACTCATGATACGATCTTTCAGATAAAGGTTTTTCGTCAAGAATATATTACTTATTAATAAATTTGTAAAACTAAACAGACTGACAGGTATTAAATTGAATCCAATCGAAACGTTTCACATGAACTTTGATCAACAGATGGCGCAGTTAGATTGAATTTCTACATATATTATTCATCTTTATATCACATGGAAAACAAAACGCAGGTCACGCACAGACAATTTGGTAACACACAGACATGAATTTTTCTAGCAGAAGTCCTGGATATAAAATCTTATTGTGTATTTGGAATCGTCGGTTTAGAACACATCAATGTAATGATGTTCATTTGTATTTCAAGTTACCATCACTGTTTTTGTGTCTGATAATTGATGTCCGTTTTTGAGATATGACAAGAGACAAAAGAGCTTTTGCAAGTCACTTTAGCACCAAAATACTGAATTTTGGCTGGTGACTACCATTTCTCCTCTTAATTATTAAAAATAAATTACGTACATCGACGCAGAATATACGAAAACCTACCTAAAAACTTAAAATGAATAAGAATGTTCGTTTTATGTCAGCGAGAATTTGCGTCCTCAACTTCAGCCAAGCTGGTTGACCGTTAGCCGTTTTTCATGATCAAACAATAAGAATTCAAAGAAGGTAGAAGCTGCTTCTATAGAGATCAAAAAGAGAATATATTGTCTATTGAGATAATTATCTTGAAAGTATCAGTCGTGTTGATGACAACACATTATCATTGAGAAGCTATAATATGACATAACAATTATGACAGAAATATTATCTTCAAAAATTCATCGCATTTACAATCTATTTCTAAAACAGCAGTTTAGACGATCATGAATTATGAAACGAAAATTGCTCTAGGGCCGTTAAGCGACAAGTTTAACACATAAAATCATAAATTCAACGTAATCCTACAAGAAATTTTGAAATACAAACAGATCTACTAAAAAGTGACAATTTTCACGAGCACGCATATTTTTTTCGGATAATTTCATCCTTCAATAGTTCGTTGTGCAATTTCGGTTAATCAAACTATGGAATATACTGATCATAAGATTTCAATATGATTTTCTTATGAACAGTTAATTAACATAGAAAGAGTTCACATTGATTTAAATAAAACGATTAATATCTATGCAGTTATTAGTCAATGAAAACACTATCATATACAGTTTATTGAAATGTTTCATACGATTCTTAGTTATCTCGACAAGAAAAGATTTATAAATAAACTCAATTATAGGAAATAACATCGGGTATGTATATTCTTTTTTAAAGTATGGCAATTCATCTTGATAAGTACACTAAAAGCCAAGTTTGTAACGATACAATCAAATACGATTCAATACATTTGGATCGATACGATTTACCGATGGATTACACTCGAATATACAGATGACATTAAAAAAAAAGACTAAAGATTTTCATCAAATTTATCCGACTATTAGACTTCATGATGATAGTAGTTGCATTAATCATTTTCATTGAAAAAAATTTAATCTGATAAATCAAGGACAATATGACAGTTAAAATACTGACATTTATTCATGCCTCTAATGAAAGATCGATATGAGCTTAATATTTTTTTGATAAAATGATCTGCACTATTATCATGAACGAATTACTAACGAGTATTTTTCTAGAGAAAAAGTCATTCTATCAAGATTTGCCTGAACATCATTTTTCATACTTGAATTATTGTTTAGTCGTGCGGGAACAAGTAATAACTCCCAGTAACAATTCTATTAATTTTTAACTAAGGCAATTTGTTACATATGATGTCTTGAAAGACGAAACTACGTAAATAATTGACTATCTTCAATCATCTACTTCTTGTATGAAACTAATGGAAATAATATTTATATGAAAAAGAAATAAGATGATTCCATAGTAATAGAACAAACAATATTTTACAATTAATTAAACCTTTTAACACAAAATTTATGCATTCGTAGATAATTCATAACAGTTATTATCTTTATAATATAACCTTGTTCGTTCATATGTGGATTATTTGATTAGAATAAATCTGATCGAAGTTTTCCATCTGTTGTTTACATTTCATTAGATATATCAATGCGACTAATATTTTTCATTGTTTTATAATACTGTCTTGTATGAAATGATTTTCTTAGATTCATTTAACATAGTTTTATCTAATCGATTTCTACTTGCTTCTATTATCATGCAAGCAACTAGAAAACAATCGACCATGTTCTTTTCTTCATATTTATTTCATTCAGATATAATAGAACAAAACCGTTCAAATTCAATAGATATTTATAGATATGATTCTATCTAGTCAAGCAAATACGGATCATTGTGAAAATAAAACTGTTACTAGAGAAAAAAATTAGCATAATTCGATGCATATCAGTTGTATTGCTTTCTAAGCATGATAATATACTCGATTAATATCACATATTTATCAATATAAAACATTGTAAATTAGAAAGTCAAGGATTGACATTGATTCGAGCCTTACAATGTTGAAAAATGATTACAATTCTTTTGAATTTTCAAGAAAAACAATTCGTATGCATGCATAAAATAATACCATAACTCATTATTTATGGGTTACATAATTTGCATGTTTTTCCTTGAGTACTACGTATGATATGTAAAACGGATTTGTTCTTGATCGATTTGTTTAACTTATATGCAAAAAACATGTTATGTGAATGATGTCTTTTCATTGAAATAGATTACATGTTATTTTTACTTTACTGTAACAATATTCAATGACAAGACAAAAAAAAATCGCATGCGCTCAGTATTTATTTATCTTGAAATCCAAGGATGAATGGCATTGTTTACTTCGTTTCGACCAAACTTGTCAAAAGATAAAAGGCTAAACTATACTTGTCGCTTCTAGCCTGATAACAATGTGTTAATTAACTACTCAACTGATTGTTCCTCAAGAAACAAGGAAGTCCACATAATTGTTCATTGAATGCATCAATGGCGTAACTTGATTTAAGTATGAAAATTTTTGATTGTACAGATTCGTCTATAACATGGGTAGGATGCGTAAATTATCGAAGATCAATAGTTGTGAGTGAATGATTCGCTATTCTCCCTAATGACTATTCATATTCCCGATTATAGAGTTTCGTTCTAAGTATGAAATTAAGATAGAAGTATTGAGATGAATTTTCCCTCTTAGTATTTCTTCTGAATCATTTTTATTCAAGTTATTTATACGCTGGTCTTGTTTTGTTTTATTGATCAATCATTATTGTCTTGATGTAAGTATTTACGAATAATACAATAAGACAAAGTATAAATCAATATAAAATCCTGCATTTCAAACAAGAATGTGTGCCTCTTCGGTCGAGATAGTGATAGAGTCATAATATCATAACATTTTACTAAGAAAAAAGCAAGCTCGTTTTCGAACGAAGCTTATTTAGTTTTATTGATAAAAGAACAGCTGTGAATATAACAGAATGTACATTGTCTATATCACAGAAGATATTAGTTGTCTGTCTTAATTATTGATGTTTGTCTTGACACTGCCCACGCAAAAATATAATTCCTCTTTTCGTGTCATGTATAATTAGTATGTCAACGATGTACCCTTTCGTCTAACTTCTATGATATTTATTGCCCTTAACTGTTGTCAATCTACATGTTTACTGATGTAATTTTCAAGAAGTTGATTGTCAGTAGATATGTACAAGAAAATGATTAGTACAACCGATAAAAATGAAACATCAAATCAAATTCATCGAAATCTTTCAGCATTTCGAGTTTTTACTACTGAACTTACTTGAAATTATTGCTTACTATTGATATTCACCAATATATATATGTATGTTTTTACTATTTGTTTACTGCACTTAAAAAATCCCATCAAATAACTTGAGGTCAATTATATGTACTTGTGCTTGTTTTGTATTCTGTAACTAGTAACTATTTTATGACAAGAATTTATTCATCATTCTATTTCGGAATAGCTTCAACACAACGATCTCTGCATGAGCAGAGGGGTCGACAACATTTATGTGTTGTTGGACATTCTCCATCCATTTTGCATAGTGGAATTGATTCCTCGGGGAGACAAACGCGACGACGGCACATAATTGGGAAAGGTAATTGATTAGATGGACATTGACCTTAAGTTAGAAAAAAAAAATTCATTTCCATGACCTTCTCTATTTATAACTAATAGAGTCATACCTTCGTGTACAATTTGTTCACGACCTTCTTTTGGTTCAGCTTCGATCGAACTAGCGACCAAAAGTAAAAATAAAACTGCGATTGAAGAAGCCAAGGTCATACTAAAAAATGAATGTGATATAGAGTAGCAATTTCAGTAATCACAAGGTGCCTGCTTATATATGTATTTATATATTTCAAGTTGATTGATGGGAAAATAATCATATGTTGGTACTATACTTTGATCTTTGATTTGTAACATGCTGTGTTTTATGTATGTCATTGATTTAAAATCATATATGCATGCATATATATATATATATATATAATTTTTTTTAAATGTAAATTTATTTCAGGAGAAAAGCAGAAAATGAATTATTTAAAGTTTATTTAAAAAAGAAGAAGAAAAGGTTCAAAAGTATTTTTTTTTCTTACATGTTTTGCTTTAAAACTAGAAAACGAAAGGTTTAAAACTAAATTTATTGTTTTTTAAATTTCATTTATTGAAATATTTGTGTCATAACTGCTTTTTCTTCATTATTATTATCGATTAAACGTGTTACCATGTATTGACCGATACCCCATGTATCCACTCTGTCAGCGACTATATTATCACCCAATGAACTTGTTGATTGTTGACTACGTTTTGATAGAATACGAATTGTTTGTCGAGGCTTTAATGAAAATGTTGATGGAAATTGATAGACAATTTCCGGTTGTTGATCTACTTGACGACGAATCGACCAATTTCGAAGTGATTGCTCATTGCCACTATATCTTTCATTGACTAATACTACGCTATCATTTTCTAAATCGATTGATTCGAATGATATTGGACCTAGAATAGTCGATAGTAAATAAGAACAAGTGTAAATTCATAACTAAAAAGAATATGTTTCGTTTATAACCTCGTGCTGTTTTTTGAACAGTCATCTTCTTTGTTTCAAGATTGTTACGAATTCTATCAGGAGTTTGTTGATTTGCAAACGATGCTAATCCTGTTTTTATTGTTGATGTGCCTCCTGATGTTAATCCTGATGATCCTCCTGATACTAAATATGGAGCACCTCCCGTGACTAGTGATGATATTCCTCCTGGTGTTGATCGTGTTACTGTTGTTGATGATGATGCTGATGGTAAAACTGCTGTTGCTGCTGTTGATGATGATGATGATGATGATATTTGATTTATTTGTGCTCCTTGTTCTACTCGATTTAGATGTTGTTCTTCTGCTTGTAATAAACCTCTATATGTTGACAATTCAAAACGAAGTGATACATTGCTTTCTAAAATGGCATCAATAATCGTTTGTTTATCAGCAATTTGTTCTCGCATGAATAGAATATCTTTGTCTTGTAAATCTCTTTCACGTAACTGTTCATTTTGAATTTTCTCGATATCATCAAGAATGGCATCGAATTCGGCTTGTAATTTTCTATGTTCTTGTTGTAATGATAATAATTCACTGTGACTATCTCGTATCGATGATGTTAAAAATGGTGTATCCATTGATTCAACATTACCCTCACTTGCCAATAAACGTTTACGTTCATTTTCCTTCTCAATTTCGTCACGTACTTGTTCAGTTTTCACTTTATAATATGCTTCTAAGTCATTTGTTTGTGTTTGAGAAAGTATTTCGAAATCTCGTCGTATATCAGATATAGCATAGGCTAATTCCGTACGATAAAATGAAGATACATCAATGACAGGTGTACCTATATATATATATATATATATACATGAAATAATATATACAAGAAATAGTTAAATAATGGAATTCTTACTAAGAGATAATAATTCTTCTTTTTGTGCTTGATAAACGCAACTTTGAAAGGCAATATGTTCTTTTAATGTTTGTAATTCGTTTTCAATCATAAGACGTTCCAATTGTTCATTGTCTAATTCGTTTTTTAAACTATCAACATCTTTAAGTAAATCATCCATAAAAATTTTTAATTTTTCTAATTCACCCGAATGTTTTTCGTAAAGAAATCTTAATTGTTCTAGTGCCATATTTGATGCTTCTAATTCTTGTTTAAGTCCATTCAAATGAGATGCATCATAAGCAGCATCGGCTAAAGTTATTTGTTCTTGAATATGCCATATATCATATTCGTATCGTTTTAATTGAAGTTCTTGAAGTGCTTGATCATGTATAGCTTTATCGAGTTCACCACGAAGTGCTAATAGTTTCGGTCCATATTCCGCTTGTAAATGAGTGATATCTCCGCCCCAGGCTTGTTTTAAATTGAGTAGATCAGCAGTTAATTGATGATTATAATCTTCTAAATATTGCACACGATCCAAATAAATGGCAAACTTAGAATTTAAATCTTGTAGTTCACGTTGTTCATCTTGATGTTGTTTTACAATGGATGTTATAGCAGCAGCCGTAGACGACTGACTAGTTACTGCACTATTTTCACCCACTGGTCTTAAACCACGCTCGACTAATGTTCGACGAATTAACGTTGAATCATCAAATTGTTGCGGTTGAGACGAAAAACTTTTTGTGCTACTCATTGCTTATATTATTGTATGAAAACTAACACTGATTAATATGAATGTAGGTTTGTGCATTCAAAATAAAAACACAACTGACGTTAATGATGATATAGTTTTTATACAGGCAATTATGTATGAAGAAAAAAAAATAAGAAAAAAAAATCAATGATAGTATGCCTCTTGCATATTTTTTTGTGGGGTACGAGCGAGTATACCGCTGCTCTTGTAGCAGTTATTATTGTAATCAGCTGAAATATCTTTCTTCTTCTTCGTCTTATTCTCTATCTATCTTTTTCTTTCTTTGCCTGACTGTACATAGTGATGGTCTTGTCCAATCGATTAGTTGCGTCTCTGAAATGCGAAAGAGCATGCGAGAACACATAGCATTGCAGCGTGGTTTATTTATATGATATTTCTTTTTTTCTTCTCCCGACACACCTAGTCATGCATCAATGATCTTCTCCTTTCATTATCTTATTCTATGTTTAGATACTTCATTAATAAGATCGAAAAAAAAAGTGAATCTTGTTCTCATATTGTACACTGAAAGATAGTTTACATCTTGGTTTTATCTCTCGAATAATGATTAATGTAATAGCCACACAAGACGCAAAATGTTGTCATCATCAGTTATCATTTGTATTAAAAAGAAACGGAGTACGAAGATTAGAACAACCTCTTCATTAATTGTAATATTGATTCAGTTTGTTATTGAATTTTAATTATCAAATACAAGGCCGGAAAAAAAACTGAATACGCTCTGTTATGAAGGTGAACATGATCATTTATTTTGGATATCGACTGACAACCAAGTTGTAAACGGTTCAATAAAAAGGTCATACGAGAAATCGACGTGCATATCCTGGTAGTAAGAAAAATATGAAGTGGTCCAATGAAAAGTCGTTTCACTATGATGTTGAATGCCACTGACGTCATTTGCTGTCTGTTCACATTTTATTGTCATTTGGAATCGTCATTCAGAGAAATACGATACTTCTATACATAATTAGACGTACCAATCTAAGCAATTATCTGACTTTTCTAAGACATCGATGTGTCTTGCTTGATGAATTTTCAAAATGTAACGTTAGCCCATCGAATCTTTATAGTTATCTTTCTTTAGAATTGATTTGATATAAGAAAATTTTCAAAGGTCAAATAGTAATTCATCAATTTCTGCAAACAAAAAATTAGCTAATGTAATCTTGTTCTAGTAATAGATAAAAGTCGGCAGAAGAATAACTGTAATTTAGATAATTATCATATTTGACGTCGAGTATAGTGTTAATCGTCATTGCTCAACTATAGAATTTTCTCCTCGGCTATTTGCATTAGACAACTAACTGATAAAGTTCATACTTATAATTACTCAGCGTAAAAAATTAGACTGATCAATAGGCAATATAAATTGCGATCTATGTCGTTTATGTCTATGTAAATTCACTATCGATATAATTCATAACTCAAGAATAAGCAACTCATATGAATCGAAGTATATAGTTACAAAGAATTTTGTTTACGAATAACTTATCGTTGAGAAGATAATCGCATAGTTTTCTTTCCGAAATACTTACTCGACACACAGCCAATCTGTAAATGGAGTTTTCAATTCATATTTACTTATGTTTCATTATAATTAATTCAATTCAAACAAAAGATGTATAGTTGACAAGGCTTAGTATCGATATTCGAATGTTCTTTCTTGAAAAAAGCAGAATTATAAATAGAGCATGAATATAATTTCAATTTTACAGTAAAATAGCATATGATTGTTCATATTTACTCAGAAAAAAATTCGGAATCTAAACTGCAATTATTCGCTGTTCGAAAATTGTTCTCGATAACAATCATGTAGCGTAACTGTCTGCAGTTAAAATATTTTAGAGACAAATATAATCGTACTTTATATTTATTAATGCAGAAAGAAAGAAAAGAGCGTCTTATCAAGGTAAACTCATTTAACGGCTTTCTTTCTATCGGCATCAGTCACGTTATGCATCGTTTATAGAACTCGTTTACACGTCATTCTGTAACCATACATGAACATTATTCATTGTGTTATCGAATAATAAATAATCGACGTTATCTTTGTTTTGTTTAAAATGGTCCATTTTCTTTTCTTTTTCTTTTTCTTTTTTGTAACATAAAAGTGTCAATAAATATATAATGATATCATGTCTGACTTTTATTTGCATTATTCGCAATAATGTTTTCTCTCTCGTGTTAATCATGTTGATTGCTCACGTGTATTAGGCAATACTAACGATAATTTAAATGACAACAATTACCTTTCTTTGATATTCTTAGTTTTATTTAAGGGATACTTGTTGTTACAAACATCGAATTAATGCTTATTGCATAAAACAAAAATGTCTGCAAGTAAGTTCAATAAGACATTGGAGCGAAATTCAGATTCTATTAATAATAACAAATCTGTGGTAAATGATTAAAGTCTTTCTAGTTGAAAAAAAAACAAAATTAAATTCCAAATCGATTTGTATGCAATCTTTTTACAAGAAACTATGAATAAAAAGTACCGACATGAAATCAATCAACTTTATGAGGAGTTGTGCTATGTTTTTACAACTAAACGTTTTAATAATTGTTTTTTAATCGTTACGTATTCTACGGTACTATCGTTTCTATTGAGTAAATTAAGTAATTCATAGTTCGTTTCAGAACGACAGAATCTATTGGTGTGCTTGCGTGATCTTTTGTGGAAATAGATGAGAATAACGAAACCGTTGTGTGTTGTAAGGACATATTTTTAAATAAATAGGGAATGCAGTAGTTACATCTAGTTTATTCTTATATTTTGAAAAATAATCGATACAATAACGAAAGTAGACAAAGCCACGTATCATTACGTTTCATAAATCAAAACATTCATATCTCATTGGAATGAAACGTTTTTTTGTGCATAGTACTTGAATTATCTAGATATTGTTTAAAAATAGTAATTATCTTAAAATGAAATTTAAAACGTCAATACACTAGAGAACTTTTCAAAATACAATTGAAAATAACATAAGCATTACTTTTGGTATTCTAATCTTAGTATCTTTTAGCTACCTATACGATCTATGACAACGTTCACTGTATTTGCAAAGAACTATGGGTTCTAAGCAGTTTCTAATCCGTTACATTCCTAAAAAAAAATTTTCATGAAGTGAATTTGAAAAAGATAATTTAGCTTACTTTGTCCTCATTTATACTTTGAAGTATATACGAAAGGTAAAGATAGGAACATGGGGATGAAATACTAGAATAATTGTTAACATTGAAAAAACAAATTTCATGTCTCGTGTAGAAGTAAAAATACCGTCAGATGAAACAATTTATGTTTCGATACGTATTTTTCATATCATTTCATGATTTCAAATGACAAATGTTGATGATTTTCTTTTCTTCTTCAAGTAACCAATTGTTTTCAATCATTCATACGTATAATCAGTTCAAAAAATTTTCGTCTATTTGTTATGTTTATTCTAACAACTGCAACAGCTGTTATTCAAATTATTTTTGGTATTCGTACAAAATCGAATTCTTTAATAGCTCATGGTTTATATTCATTTGCTGAAGGCATTTGTTTAATTGGCGTGATCATAGTTCTATACTACTCACATAATGTGAAACATTATGAGAAAAGTAATACGTTTGGTTACGAGCGATTAGAATTGTTATTTGGCCTTATACAAGAAGTATTTCTTCTATCGATATCTTTGGGTATTGTAGTCGATGCTATCTATCATATCATCAGTCCTACACATGTTATTGATCCAAAATTGATGATTTTTCTTGGTGTTATTGGCATGGGTGTTGGCATACTCGGTATAGCTATGTTCTGGGGTTACCATCATAATCATGATATAGAAGGAGAAATAAATCAACGGAAAAAACGAGAATTTTTAAGATGGACTAAAACTCATGTTAAACAAGTGCATACAGATTCGTTCATTGATAGACCGTCAAAGAAAGCCGTTGCAACTCCGTTAATGAGTGAATGTAAAAACGACGATACTATCACTCGATTAGATGCAACGAATAATAAAGAAGAACAATCACAAAATATTGCACGAACTACCTCCACGCTCGATTTCTTTACCTACGAGAATGTTGAAATAGCAGAATCACGAATCTATGCTACCTTGCATGCTATCGCATTACATTCATTGGTTTGTATTGTTTACTACGATTGGAAGGACAACTGTTTTCATTTAATATTATTATCATTTAGGTTGTTTTAATAGAATCCATCATTGTTATTATATCTGGTGTGACGATTGAATTTATTCCACATATAGATCCTATTACAGGTAAAGAAATCAATCATTGGGTAAAATATATCGATCCAACTTTAACACTTATCATGGTTTTTATCATTGCTTTTAATGCAATTCCTGTCATATTTTCCATAAGTAAAGTATTAATCGAAAATGTTCCAGGTGGTATTGATACAGAACATTTAATGAAAGAAATTGTCAAAGCTGTACCAGCCATTAAAAGTATACACAGTTTTCATGTCTGGAGGTATTCGAAGTCAATTAACAAAAAGAAACATATTATGAAAATGTTTCTTTCTATTTTAGAGCAACACCTAAAGAAATTTTTGCAACATTACATCTTGTTTGTAATGAAGATACTAATATTAGCACATGTACAGATGAATATGGTAGAATTATACAAAAAATTTTCAAAAGTTATTGCATACGATATTTTACATTACAATTCGAATATATAGAGGAAAGTCAATCAGATGAATTATCCATATATCATTGTATTTACGGACTTCATAGGAAACGTCGCGGCCATACATTGAATCAACCCATGCTAATATTAGCTAAAGATGCAATTGCTAACATTCAATAATCACAAGAAATATCTAGGCTAATGAAAATAAACAAGAACGGTGAACATTATAGAAACCGAAAGCGTAATTTTTGTCATTCCTGTTCAGAAGAAATAGTTTTTAATATAATAAAATAAGACATAACTATATCACTTCAATCAATCATGTAAAATTTGACGTAAACATATTGATTTGATAGAGCGCAGATCAATTTGGAGCGTTAGAAAAACGATCAAAACTTGTCAATCGCTCGTATGAAATTAAGATTCTTGAAAACAAGGCATCCAGATACGACTGCAAAAAAAAAGCCAACATGTCACAAAACTCTTATGATAACATTTATCTTCAGTTCAATGAATATAAATGTGCCATGAAGGTAAGGTAAAAAATAGTCCACGAATAATTTCTATGGTAAATTAGCAAAAAGAAAATACAAAATTTATACTTACAATTGGACGATACTCGATAGAATGGTTCTTCATATTAGTTTTTCTTTTTGTCTTTAATTTTGATGAATGATTCTTCACGTATTTTTAAGATTTTAATCATTTCGATATGTGACGTTGCGTCAAGAGAAATCAATTTCATCAGACTTTATCATGATAAATATGTCTAATGTTCTACACGCAACATTACCTATTTTCTGTTTCATTTGCTTCTCTGCTCTTCCATTTTCAGTGTACCATGCGAACAATACAAAAAATACGAAAATAGAAAAATAATATTGCTCGCATAAAATTTTAGACTTTTGTAATAATACAATCTAATGGTATTGACTCCGTTTGACGAAATTTCATGTCATTATATACAATTCAAAACGAGTAAATATCAGGTTGATGCAAAAGTCTCCTCCGATTTTTTTTTCTTTTCAATGTTTCAAGATTTTATTGAAAGAAAATATTATCAAACAACAACACACACACCGTTATTGTCTATGGCATATTCCCATCTTTTAGACTAATCTAGAACGGCATCTTCAAAGAATTTATTGGACAAAGATGAAAAAAGAGTTTCGAGGTCAGATTTTAGGTGCACCTAATCATCGAAACGTTTTTGAAACAGATGATTGCGGAGCGAGCGGAATAGATGATAATCTGAGGGTGCCAGATCAGTTAAATACGCTTGGTGGGGACTACACCTCCCACCCTAATTCTTCTAGCTTCTGACGAGTAACCTTTGAAGTATGCAGTCCAGCATTGTCATGAAGTAGAAGTTTTCATTTTTCCGGACGGTTGTCGTTTAGTACCACTTTAAAATTTTCAAGTTGCGTGCAGTACAGAAGGGAGTCTATGGCGTTGCTAGCCGGTAGAAGTTCCCAGTAGATAATTCCTTGAAAATCCTACCAAATCAAGATCATAATGATATTTGGACGCAGGTCTTTTTTTTTGTTCAGATTCAGGCAAGTTTTTCGGGATTTATCCATTGGCGTTTGCGTGTATGATTGACATATAGTACCTATTTTTCATCACCAGTGACAATCTGCTGGAGAAACCTGTGTCAATTGCGCTTTGACAACGAAAAGTTGCATATGGTGATCCATTGCTGTATGTTGTCCGATATCATGTGATGAGGAACCCATGTTCCAAGTTTATTAACTTTTCTTATTTTATGCCAGTGGTGATCGATGGTGGATTGGTTGCACCCGAGCATTGTTGACAACTCGCGAGTAGTTAATCGTGGATTGTCTTTGATCAGGACTTTCAATCGCTCAATATCGGATTCGTCTGGACTTCAAGACCTCGATCGATGTTCCCATGACATGTCACCTACACGAAACCTTTTAAACCTATTTCGACAAGTACGATCAACAACCACCCCTTCACCAAGTGCAATACATATATTGCGGGTAGCAGCACCTGCATTGCTGCCTAATTGAAACTCGTTCAAAATGCAATGTCGAATATGGATAGGAATCTCTGACAAAATTTAATCCAAAATTTAAATAAATTGAAACATTGTTGGATGTCACTTTATAGTGCTCCACAAATGGTAGCATATGTGTAAAAATCACACTTGCATAATACTGCTAAATGGCTGTAAGAAAATTTTAAAATGATCGGCAGACACTTGCATCAAGTCAATACTTATACAAAACAGTATTGCAAGAGATATTTATTGAAATCGACCATAAATTTAACTGATTTTTTCTTACTGTTGATCGACAATTCTTTTCAATTTTCAATTTTATTCGAAATTAGAGTTCATCCTTATTGCCATCTTTATTTAATTTAAGCCCCCCCCCCCCCTATCGAAAATTGATCTTGGCCCAGGAACGTTCGAATTGCATGAAACTTACAGGTGATGCTAGGCTTGATATGAAAAGGTTACCCAGGGCAAACAATTGGATACTATAAGATCTAACAAGATTCTGCATCTGATATTGTAAGATTAGACGAAAACTCGTGGACAAAATCGTGGTCTCAGAAGTCTCATATCAAGTCTTACTCTAAAATTCTTGATAGATCTTGTTCGTTTGTTAGATCTGATTATAAGATTATACAAAAATCTTATGCGACAGTAAGATCTTACAAGAATCGTACTGTACGAATTGATATAAGATATCTGAGACTACGATTTTTTGTGCGGTTTCATCTGATTTTACAATACTTGATGTCTGATTGCTTGATCAGGGTATGGTTAAATTTTCAGTCCTCTATCATAATGATTGGCTGAGATATGGACCTGACAAGAGTCAAAAATAGCAAATTTGGTAACCCATATTTCACGGTCCAGGTTCATGATGTATCTTTAATTTTTTATTTTGTTAGGAAGAGCATGTGAACATGGAGGGCATTACAGAGTCCTTTTTTCTTAATTCTTACTTTTTCAGCGGAAAACAGGAATCACTATAGTTCAATGATTTCAAAAGACCCGAAAAAAGGGAGGGGGTTGAATAGAGATGCCTTATTATATAGTCATAAAGGACGGTTTTTGAAAAAAATGGCTCTGCAGTGCCCTCCATCTTGGCATGCTCTTTCAAACAAAAAAAAATTTAATACATCCTATGGAGCTGGCCTGAGAAATTTGGGATGCGCTATTTTGAAAGTGCAAACTGAGAAACAACGAAGCGATTTTTGAGAACTTTTGACGAAAATTCAGTTTTTTTGACGAGGGCTTCCAGATATCCTCAAATTTTCCAACAAAATAGAGGTTTTGAGTAAAGAACTATATTCATTTTGAAAGAGCGAAAAACGTGATAACTTTTTAGGCATTTAACTGAATTTCGAAATTTTTGAAAAAAATACAGTTGTTTTTAGAGGACTTACAAAAAAGAGCTTTGGGGCAAAAAACTGTATCAATTCTGAAAGAGCGAAGAACGGACTATCTTCTGGTGCATTTATCTCAATTCCGGGATTTTTTCGGAAAATTGACTTTTTTTAGGGGGGGGGGCATTAATGAACTTGTTTCTTGTATAAACTAATACCAATAGTCATCAATGAGATGAATATTAAGTGAAATGAAATAGAACATCGTCGATAGTCATTCTCCAGCATTCCAGATGTTTCTTCGACGACTATAGATGAAAGCATACCGAAAAATAATTTGCTTATTTACTGTTTGAAGAAGATACAAGATTTAAATAGTAGGCAATGTTTTTTGTTTAATGTCGAGTATTATAAGACTAAATATTAGTTCAACTAATCTATGCTCTTTAATCTTAGGGATCTTAGAATTTGATGCATATTAGCAGTACAATAATTGTTAAGGTCATTTCAACTATTTAGAACGAAGTCATTAAAGACAACATCTACCATAAAGTGAATATTGAACTTTGAGAAAAGAATCACTCTTCCATTTGGTATATTTAAAATTTTTTAACCGTGCAATGTGATTGATATTGTATCAATTGAATAAAACTTCATCGAGCAACGAGAGGATGTAGAGATTTTCCACGAGAATATATGTTATGTGATTAACTTAGAGTAAGTTTAATAAAAATACATGTGAAATTTACGGGGATAAATTATGTGCTCAATAGAAAAAATGAATTGATGATTGTATGAATAAACTGAAATTTCAATTAATTTTATAATCAAGTTCATGTTTGGGATCCCCTCGATTGCTACCTAATTAGTCAATTAGACGATTTCCCCCTTGAATTTTTTCTCGATTCGTCCCTTGAATAAATAAATCATTCTTAATTGATTCTTAATTCGTCCCTTCCATTATGACTATTCTAGAATGATTGTATTGTCGTATATCACACGATTTGTAATTTTTTCTGTTTGAGTCCTCTTATGCGCCGCATAATTATTATTCTTTTTTATATCATATTAATTGTATGATCTTTTTCTTTCTTTTTTCATTGGTTATATTAATTATATAATTTTTATGGGTGTCGGGTGCTGTCTCACACAGACATTCTATTCGCTTCATAATGATCACACTATTATGGAAGCATCATTGTATTGACGAACAATAAGTCATCACAGTACGCTAGTTTCATTTTCTCGGTATATATAAGTCGATGTTTTTAGCAACATAAATTCATAATCTATCGATCATATTGTGTTTGGCTTGTTATGCTTCAAGTCACATTATCTGAGCGCGGTGGAAATGTTTCGTTATTATGATGGGCATCAAGATACTAAAAAGGGAATACATATAAGTCATCACAGGAATGGAGATACCGTGATCTGAAACGTCTAAGTACATTGTCTCTGCACATCTGGTACAACAATTCTTCGAGAAACTTGTGATCACACATGCACACCAGTTTCTGATGCAATATGATCCAATAGTGAGTAGAGAGCAATGACTTTCGTAATAAAACGTAACTGTGAAAATTACAGTGAGTTGTGAATTGGGTTGATCAATTTTACTCGAGATATCAAATTTATAAAACGTTTGGGTAGATTTAAATTAGAATGACCAAGATATTTTTATCATACAAAGTGCTCGTGCTGTCAAGGCACGGCTGTTCAAAAAGTGACAATAGAGATTTATTTAAATATTGTTGATACTGTATTGTTATTTTTTTGGTAAAGCTCTATGATATAAAAACCTTACTGCTTCATTGCTAACTAATGAGGAAGGAGTCGAGATGAGACGAATTGAGAATCAACTAAGAATGATTTATTTATGTAACGGGCGAATTGAGAAAAATATTTTTGAGAGGAGAATCTTCTAATTGACTAATTATGGACGAATCGAGAGTAAACCTCATGTTTAGAACAATAAAGTAGAATCAACTGAATTGAATCATAGATGGTTAGTGGTGGTTAAAGATCATATCACTACTCCACGAATTGGTATAGATGTAAGATCGAACTGTCCTCAATTCACTAAATGATTGTCCCTTTGATAGAATTCTTCTGTATTCCTCACAATAGTTGGTAGAGTGTGGTAGATTTTCACTACGAAGAAAGAAAGTCCAATGAATTTTCTCGAATTAATGTATAAAGCTTCTAATGGCAACAAGTATTACAGTAATAGAATTGAAATATACCGTGACGTATACAAATAAAGTATGTTTGAATCAAATCAAATTCATTTAGAACCACAAGATGCTGGAACAAAAAAGCAAGTGCCTTTAAACAGTGTATATAAAAACAACGAAGAGAAAAATAGTGAGAATAAGATAAAATAAAAAATTTATGAAGAACTATTTAATCACAATTAGGAGATGATTATCGTGAGTCTGCCCATGAAACAGTACGGATTATTTTACTTCTCTACATAGAGAAACAGATTTAGTAAATAGGCAGTCAAGAGTCGTTCTAGTTTCCAATTAGGATATTTTCTGCGAGTGTAATAAATATAATAGTTTTTCAATGCGTTTACTTTTACATGAGCAGTCCTACAAGCAACTAAGACTGACATTAGTTAAACGCTGATTATCTGAAAAAATTTCAGATCTCGACATACGTGAGTTCAATATCTAAGAGAGAGAGAGAGGAAAGATTAAACTAGATAGTCTTTGAACTTTACTTGACTATGAAATATGGGGTGAATCATATTTACTACGACCTTACGAAAAATGTATGTCATACGACAAGTGAACAGTCGATGTACGAAGCCGCATCATAAACAGTTACTCCTTTTGAGTATTGAAGCTATGAGTAAAGAGTCATATTTTCGAGTTCGGTGTCAATGAAAGACACAATAAATTTGTTCATTAGTTGGTCTAATAGATGAACGCTGAAAAGTAGCCATTATTAAATTCGTCACTTTGTGAACTCTATCAAAGTATAGAGACTAATTTCTAGCAACCTTTGATGATTGATCGATTGGTCTACCCCCAGCTATGTTCAAAGGTGTTTTACAAATTTGCAGAAAGAGTGGCGCCCAACTTCTGCTTTCGTTTTCATTTTCATTTTCATTATCATTATCTTAAAATTCAGAGGCAGAAAACCTAATCTCACTTAAGACTACCAGAGTTAGATTTAAAGGTGGCAGAAGTTTGATTTACATATATTCTATCGGCGGCAAGAAATTAATTATCATTCAAATATATAATGTGAAATTTTTCAAAAGTTCATTTTTCTTTTTCATAATCTCGGAATGAATCGTGATATTTTGAATGAGTACGAAAAGCACTTCGTCGATGCAGTTATGCTTTCAATTCATAGAATACTTTTGTTTGTAGTTCATATTCGCATATTTTTTCAACAACAAAGTTTAGTATGCTCTGAAAGCTCAAACCATCTCTGACCGGTTATTTGTCAATGCAACTTCGACATAAAAAGATGCATGTCGCTTCAAAGGGAATAAACTAACCCCAGAGACAATATCGAACTCTATTGCAAATGTTCGCTTCTTATATGGAAAATCATTGATCTACCACTGTCGCATTATAGAGCGACTTGTCATGCCTCATTTTCGTGATCAGATATATGGAAGACTTCAGAATTTTAATCAATTCAAAATATTGATCGATGTGCTATTTTTTATTAGTAAACTATTTCCTTCTCGAATGAAAAAAGCCTATAGAGTGCTTATAAGAAAACATCTTTAGAAAAGTTCTGATGAATTTTTCTGAAAGCCTTTCAACGTGACTCAATTATCACTAGCATTCTATTGGTCTTCATAAACGTACGCCACATCTTAAGAGTTTAGCGCCTATTAATGTCATCTCAAACACTTGCCTACGAGCATTTGAGAAGGAAAAGTATGTACAAAAACAATGCTGTCCCACATTTGGAATACACTCAGCGATACTAAGTGAACATTCAAAGTTCGCAATTTTAGAAATACAACTATGTTCAAGAGCAATGTTTCATGGGGATATTTTTTAGTTCATAAAACGAGCCATTTTCTGTCACACATAAAACTGTTATAGTTACCCTGCAATGTATCACTGAATTTTTAAAAGAAATACAAACTGCATAGTCACTTGAAGCAAATAATTCTACGAGATGAACGATTTCAAATTTTCTGTTCTTGTAAAAGTCATCACAAAACTTGAAACTTCCTGAAACGTAGCTTAGAGTAATAGATATCGTCTATGATAGGAATGTAAAATAATATCGATGTAGATTTTCAAACAAAGCACATGGAAGTAGGTCACAGGCATAGGTGGCGGAGCCCTTAGGCTAGAGGAGGCTCAGTTATTTGAAAAAAACTCTGATTTCATCGTAGTTCTATATTTGATAAGTGAAAGCGGTTAGAAAAGCGATGCTATTTTTTCTCCGAAGTAATGTTCAGTTCAGAGCTGCCAACAGGCCACTTTTTCCCGGTCCTGCCTGGCCTGGTGCCTGGCCTGCTACGATTGAGCCG
>OENT01000255.1:134785-150496 GCA_900239685.1 Rotaria macrura | reverse complement strand
TACAAAACCGGTAGCATTCAGCACATGAATTACGTGCAGGGCACTATAATCGAGGATCGAAGCATGAGACATTGTCGTATTTGTTCTCTGCTGACTGACTTTTATATATTCCTGCATCTCCCAACACCGGAACAAACAATTCTGAAATAGAATCCACTTCCAGGATTTCTCTGATGCTTTTTGTATTTTTAGGATTTCGCATGATTTACGCTGCTTTGAGCATCCAAAAGTCGATGGCTATTGGTTTTGCAATGATTTCTATCGATGCGGTGAATCTGGCTGCTCTGGGACGGTTTTCCAAAAACGTGATTTTTGCAGGATTTCTTCGATGCTTTTCGTTTTTTCAGGATTTCTCATGATTTACGCTGATTTCAGCATCCAAAAGTCGATGGCTATTAGTTTTGCAATGAAATCTATCAATGGGGTGTATCTGGCTGCTCTGGGATGATTTTCAAAGAACGTGATTTTTGCAGGAGTTTTTTGATGCTCTTTTGTTTCAAATGGTATACATGTGGGTATACGATGTTTTCGATAGGACGAGGAATTGGAGTCAGTTGTTCCTTAGTGGCCTGAATTTGAAGATTGGGATTTGGTTAAGGATTTTTGTATAGCTAGGTTTTGTGCAGGATTTTTATAGTGTAGGATCTTGGATTTGTTGCAGATAGGAAGGAATAGATTTTCTTCCTCACGGAAATACCGTCGGTTACGGTCGCTAACTGTGTATTTACGGCCGCAAACTTCATCGGGGTGGATCGTGTACGTCTAGGGTTACGGCCGTAATACGGCCGCGTGCCGGGTGTATACTGTCCCTCCTTGTCGCCGTATACGATACGGCGATATACGGTCGTAATACGGTGCATACCAAAACGTTAAAATACGGCGCGTATACGGTCGTAATTTCCAGGTATACGGTCGTTTACGTTATCGTATACGCGCGTTTACGGTCGTAATTGTTCCTCGTAATGCACGTCCTGGGTATTCTCGTTGTTAGCTCTTGATTAAGGGGATGTCAATACTTAGAGCTGAACTTTACTATATTAAATATCTCAAATGAGCTTACATCAAACAATTGATAATGTAGCTGGTTCAAACAGGTAATTGTTTGATCAGAATATATTTAATAGAGTCGTTGAAAACGAACGACGTAATAGACGTTGATAGGAAAACAAAAAAGAGATGGAATGACGACGCTAGAAAAACGAATGATATACCCAGGTCGATGATTACGCACTCCATGAACGAGCGCTTACGACCATATACGATGGCGTACACGACCGTATATGGTCGTAATACATGGCTCAGTATTACGATCGTATTTCTCCGTGGCGTATACGAAGGTATACAGCCGTTTGCGATCGCAAACGACCTTCGTAATAGATCGTATTTTGCCGTAAACGATCGATGCACGACAAAGTGTAGGGTTTTCATCAAGTTGTTGATAAACGGCGATTTTCTTGTTTCCGTAGATGATCGTATTTTACCGTACACGATCGGGAGAAATACGGTCGTAATACTGAGCCATGTATTACGCTGGATTACGACCAAATACGGTCACGACGGCCGTATTATGACGTATATGGTCGTTAACGATCGTGAGGATTCAACCTGGGTATATATAATGGAAAATCAATCACGTGAGTTGATTGACCAATATGACGTAACAGAACAAGAACAAACAGATTAAAGGAAAGTATAGTGTTATACGTTTAGCGTCTGTTTACGACATCTACTGACGCTAACACTCGTCTTCCTACCATTACAACATTTATTCTTAGGTGAACTCCTATCAGGTTTTAGTAAGGCCCTACTTGTGAAACATTTTAGCTGATTTTAATCGACTTATTGTGCAAGAAAGTCAAAATTAAAATCAATTTATACTTTTGATTATCGTTGTTCATGATGTAGCCGTTATTTGATGTTGTTACTCATTCACTGTGAAATTTTCGAATTAAAATTGATTATTTTGCAGCAAAATAAAGATTTTAAATGCTTAGTAATTTCGATTTTTCTTCAAAATAATCAATTTTAATCCGAACGTTTCACACTGGATGAGAAGCAATATCAAATAAAGGTTACCCAGATCGAACGATATGCCTCGTATATGGGCCATACCATCGTTAAAATAGGTCGTTTCACGGCCGTGTTCCGCGACAATACGGCCCGTATTACTTTTCCCCCTAATGGCACCGTATACGGGGGCCATATTGGCACAGTGTAATGCCGTAAAACGGCCTATTTTAATGTTGGTACGGTCCGTAATTCTGCGCCCGATATACTACCCGTATACGGGCAGTATATGAACCGTATCGGTCTACTTGGATACGTCATGAACAACGATAATCAAAATTATCAATCGATTTTAATTTTGACCTTCTTGCAGAATAACTCGATTAAAGTCAGCGAAAAGTTTTCACTGGTTATTATTTTCACTTCATTTGACTTACAATGAATATGTATAGCAGGAATACGTTCTCCATCATGCCGACCTGTTCATAAATCAATGGTGATGATGCTTCTCAAGGAATATCAGAATCACGTACCCGGAAACTGTTAGACATGAGCTCAAGTACTCAGCAATCCTGTGTATAAGCTTCAAATTCTAATGTTCAAAATGTCATTCAGCATTTTTGAGGGTGCAGAATTGGACTAAGTATATGCGAACTGGAAGTACACTAGACACATCCAGTACTACACGCCGTCACACAACGTCTCGCAGCATATCTTCCAGGTGTGTGTGTGTGTGAGTTCATAGTCAGTGCCAAGGTTAGCTACTGCACCAACACTCACTCATTCTTTACGATACCGAACGAGCACATTCCCCATACATACGTCACAAGCAAAGAAATTCATAGTCAGCACCGATTGCCAACCCACAATTCATTCGTACCCACACCCATGCATGCTGCTACTGAGTCTGAATGGCATGCAAGTCATTATCCTATTATCCCATTGACCCACAGACCCTAAGCTACAGCCAAGACTGAGCCGACCGTCTCCTCTGTATACTAAACGAAACTCACTGTCACATAACGCGGAATTTCACAGAGCTATTGGCGCCTGCATTCGGAGCCTTAGCCAAATCCATAACTAGCCTCAGACACCTGCTGCTCGATTCTCATGCTTATATAGGTATTCTAGCCCATGGTAATTGGAATTACTAAGCGTGCGTCTACATTCTGAATGCTACTGGCATCCATACCCTTTATCTAGTTTATAGAGTGAATTTTCGTGTTTTTTCTCTTCTATTCAAGATAAATATAAGATCGTAAGTTTCACTCTATTGAAACTTGTTGTATTGAATTTTTGGGCAAAACTAACGAGTCCCATTTGCTACAAAACTAATGTCCAGCACTACTGATATGACTCATTACAATACTCGTCTTACTGATGCCGGTGATGAGCGTCTAAATGCACTGACCCCATTGCGTGGCTATGCAGATGAAAATCTTGTACCGTTAAAAACTGCTGTTCAAACTTTGCGTGAACTACTCGATGATGTTGATTCACGCGTGTGGACAGCCACTAATAGATGCAAAAATCCTGCAGACAAACTTACTCAGGACGAATCAGCTGCAATTGTTTTGTATACAATCGAATGGGATCGTAACCATCCAAGTCTTTATTCAGTTCTGAATCAAACACTTCGCCTTGAAAACAGAAGAAAACTTGTTCCTTGGTTTCCGTATTTGAAACTTTTATTTACCGCCTTATTCAAATTACCATCAACCCGTTGTACGGTCTGGCGAGGTGTACGTGGTGATTTACGTTCGCATTACAAACTGGATGACAGTGTTACATGGTGGGCATTCAGTTCTTCTACGACTGCAATCAATGTTCTGGAAAGTGATCAATATTTGGGCAAATCAGGCCCACGCACTTTATTCGCAATCGATTGTTTGAATGGGAAAGCTATTAAGCGCCATTCATATTTTGTACAGGAAGAAGAAATACTGCTTCTACCATGTACATATTTCCAAGTTATTAGCCATTTAAGCACCATGGAAAATTTATATATTATTCATTTGCGTGAAGTATCACCACCATTTATGCTTCTAGAACCGCCAAATCCTACACTGGCAAGTAAGAAGAACATGAAATCCCTATAGCATTGTTTTATAGCATGATTAATATCAGAAATCCATGTAAAAATACTGTTTTGTGAAATTCACAATATTTAAAATCATCAACATAGTGTCACACTTTAGTATTTATTCCGAGACAAAGCTACTGTCAGATTTTCCGATCTATGAATCAAAGTTATTTTAAGACATTCAAATGATAGCTCATCCAAATATACCTCATTTGAACAAGAAATCAGTTTTCACCGAAATTCAATTGCGACAGGAACTCTAATTATCCCTTCAGATTTCTTTTTGACAACGTTGAGAAAAGCAGCATTCTAATAGAACCAGTGTTCTGATTAGGAGTAAGCATTCCACTGCAAGGAATGAATATTTCTTTACAGCTATCCTAAACGGTCCTGCCGATTGGACGGTTATTGAAGAAAATGACTTCTTATTTTGCAACAAACTAGGTCAACAAATTTCAATTCTGTTATGTTTATGAATGAAATTCACCGTTTAGAGCAAGAATCGAAACCTAATATATTTGTTTTTTAATAATTGAACTACCCAGGAGGATGATTCCGACACTTGGATCCGATCGGATACCTCTGATCCGATCATGTTTCCATCGGACTTTCTCTAATCCGACGAAATCCCATCGGATTCCTGGTTGCGATCCGACATTCGGATCCCTAGTGTTGGGTTTTATCGAATCCTACTATCGGAATCCGATTGGATTTCATCGTATGATTAGACAGGCCTCTACTATTGGGTTTAAATGCTAATTCGTACGCAAATAAGAAAATAGATTTCTCCCGTCGGATCCGTTACTGTTTCCACAACCAGGATTCCCGTAGGATTTCATCGGATCGTAGGATCCGATAGGATTCGATCAGATTCGTTATCGGATTCATTCACCTGGGTATTAATTGCATATTTAACTGTAAAAGTGAATCGTTGAAACGGTGGTATCAGTTTCCTTGATAGTTGAATTCAAAGTTAAATTATGCAATATGGCTGTACTTCGGTTAATTAAAGCGTTAGCATTTACAGATATTGTTCTATTTGAAAATGATTCAATGGTCGAGATCAGCTCAATGTAATGCATTAATTAAGGAAATAAAGAGTTGAATCAATCGTTAAATGGGATTCTAAATCACAGTTGAAAACTAATTAAGAAAGAGTATAGTGAAAAACGGAAAGAGCAAAGCAAAGCAAACAAAAAATTCTTTGTTTACTAATGTCAATCTCTATTGTAGGAGCGCAATAAAATTAGTTGATCGTCTACCGCAGAGGATGAATATCGGAATCAATATACTTGTGCGTAGCTGTAACTTAGAGTATAGTATTGCTCAATAATCAAGTGAATTTCTCTACAGCAATTTTACAGGATAAGTTCGACGCACAAAGTATCTTCTCGTTTGCTAAAGAATTGAATATTACGTCTTCTTCGAAATGTAAGCACTAACTAGCCTTATTTTTTTCTATTCTCAGCCATGATCGTTCATATTTGAGTTTCAACTCTTTCAGCTGTTGCATTGAGTGTATTGTTTTCTTGATGACTATTCTCAAAGAAAATTACCTCTGGCAGAGTGTACAGGAGAAGTCCAGTTTAAGAAGAACATTACTTGATTTATATGATCCAAGAGAAGCACTGCTAAGAAAGGTCTTGCAGATAGTACCAGTCAGACGCAATTTTTTCGATGAACTAAGAACGCACTAATATCATTAAAAGATAGAAAATCGAATGAATTTAGTGTGTGAATTGGGAACCTTTGTTATTGAACAAAGAATAACTTGAAATACACTTGCAGCAGAAGATCAGGACTCCTGATTGATTTTTTTTCTTTTGTCGAAGTTTATCTGAAATCATTCTGAGTAGTGGTGATATGAAGAATAGTTAAAGATAGAAAAGTATTTAAGGAAATAACTCCGGTACATTTAGACTTCTCAAGTGCTATTCTGATTTTTTCATGCGGTTTTCTGCAGATCACAGATTATCCTTTCAGTGGATTGTATGTTCGCTCGAATAGATGCATAGTAAACGTTAAAAAAGAACAGCAGTATAAGCTGGGTATGCTACTTGATTAAAAGCATAATCCCTAAAGTTTTTGTCATTATTTAAAGGAAAAAAATGCGAATATGTTTTCTTCCAACATGAAATCTAATCGAATGGTCAGTTCTCTCTATGACTCATAAGTTTCATGGGAAACCAATATTCCTGATTGTTTTGGGCTCAGACACATATGATCATAATCAGTTTGTGATTTTTAAACTGTTTTTCTCTGTTTTTCAGGTTATGGTATTGAGAAACCTAGTTACGAACAACTCAGTAAGGAAAATGAGCGTCTGAAAGAACGATCCAGTAAGCTTGGTGCTGATAATCAGGCTCTTAATGCTGACAATAAAGCTCTTAATGCTGACAATAAAGCGCTTAATGCTGACAATAATGCACTTGATAAAAATTGTGCGGCACACGAAGTGAGGATTCAACGTCTCAGTGACGATTTGTTAAAACTTCAAGAGGAAATCCAGCCTTCAGAAAATGACAAAGACAAACTAAACAAAAAGATTCAACGTATCCAACGGGACAATGATCGACTAAATCAAGAAATCCAACAGTATCAGCAAGAGATAGAGCGACTGAATAAGGAAATCAAAAGTCTCAAACAAAATATTACGCCTTTGACAGCTTCATCCCCAATGATGAATACTGGTGAGTGAAAAGTTGAATTAAAGATGTTCTCAAAAATAATATCCTTCAGTCGAACCGTATTTTCTTTTGAAAAATAACTATCGAGAAAATTTCAGAGAATAATTGCTCAACATAAAATCATACGATCTATAAAAAAAAATGTCTATTACCATTTATGCTCACAGAACATCATACAATAAGATATTTTCAGAACTACAGATTTCAAAGCTTGATTACGGTTTTCTGAAAGTGAATATAGTTCAAAATTTTCGTATGCACAGAATTTTATTTAACAGTATGATTATTAGATGGTTTCTCTTATCAGAATACTGACTTCCTGAAACACCTTTATTTCAAGTAGTACTTCCGTTTTCTCAAAACGGGTGAGGCAGATACAATGAACGCTTTCATTATCTTTTTTTGAGTCATTCAAAAATCGCTTTAGGATCTGGCCTGCAGCTCGTTAGATCTAGAGCATTCATTTCTCTACAAAGCTGCTGAGTGTACTTTTCAAATCAATCTTTGCTACCGGCACAAAATTTCAAAAATTGATGTCTATTCAATTATGTATATGTGAAGGTTAAAAAAAGCGAAAGTACTTATGAAAATACTTCTAAACAACTCTGCTAAAACCTCAAATATGTCACAAAATTCTGTAAAAAAGTTTGGATCTTTCGATGCAATTTTCATAATTTTAGAATGAATATTTCAGAGGAAAAATTTTGAAGATGACAATTTGAAAACGTTAAAAAACCTTTTGCGCGGGACAGCCAACTACTTTGTACTCTTCCAATGGTAAAGAGCAAAAACAATTTAACTAATCAAGTCACCATTTATAACATTCTGCTCAGAATTAAATTCTTCGTAAGACGGTATTCGCTGTGACGATTTCTGATAGAAGGGAGACTAGTGCTGATGGAATTACATTTTATTCATTCCTTCATATCATACAATCGTATCTTTTACATAAAAAACCACGTGCTTATATACGCAACTAAGACAAAGGATCATAGAGCATTACAAGAGACAATAAGAAGTCAAGGGAAGGACAGTGAAGTAAGCACAATAAAATAATGAAAGAGAGTAAGAAGAGAAACAAAGGATACAAAGTAAGAACAATTGAGAAGAATGAAGTAAAGACAATTCATAATATGAGAAGAAATGAAGATGGAAGGTTAAACATCATTTATACAATGCACTCAAGCGGGAGCATTACATCCCTGGATGGAAACTGGACCTTCTCCACATAGAACGTTACATTCGCATAATAGTCTTATACGACAAATCTGTCTTTGAAAAATTTTTTTCCGCAATGCATCTACAAATTGCCCCATATATTAGTTCAAATTCTTTCTCTTGCATATAAGAGGAACACTAAAAGGGTTGCAAAGGTCATGGAAATGTAGAGCACGAAATTCTCTGTTTCATGATGCTAAATACGTTTGGGTGAGTATTTAATTTTATGACCATCGGAGTAAACAAATCAAGAGATAACTCCAAAGAATAAGAATTTGCAGATGCAAGATTTATTAGATGTTAATCTTTGAAATGTTTTGCCGACAACATAGATTAACTTGAAAACTGCCCGCAGAAATGTTGTGGAGACATGTATTTTCTATCAAACGAGCTTCACATTAGTTTATAAAGCGATTTTTCTATGCCTCAAAGAGAAAAACAAAACGCGACCATTCTATCTGCCTCACCCGTTCCCAGGTCGTTCGTTCCGGAGCCCGGATCCCGCCGGAAACGGGATGTTTTCCGGCTTCTTCCAGCCGGTTCCGGTGTATTTCCGGCCGGAAAAACCGCCGGAACATGGAAGCAGTATTCCGGCCGGAAATATCCGTACCCGGAACCTGGATTTTCCGACAACTTCCCGAAACCGGAAATTTCATGGAAATACCTCGGATCATCCAGGAACCTACCGGAACCATGGCAAGTTCCGCCCGGATCCAACCGGAAAAAACAATAACCCGATAACGAAGCAACGGAAAAATGAAGGAAACGACCGTCTTCCGACCAGATTTATTAAGATTATTTATGCTTGGAAAATCAGGCCTCCGCTAGAAAAAAAATCACATCAAATATTAAATTCTCACTTACACCAATCCTAAATACCCGAATCAGCATATCACAAAAAAAGACCTTTAAAGGTTTTTTTTGGGATTTTTTTTCTAGATCCTTCACTGTGAGGATTTTTTCGTGGAATCGGTAGAAAATCAAATTCTAAGACTTTCCAGCGAAAGAAATTGTCATTTATATCATTCCTTGATACATACACAGTTTTACAAAAAAAGATTTTTAAAGGTCTTTATTGGGATTTTTTTTTCTAAATCCTTCACTTTGAGGACTATGCCGATCAAATGAATAGGTTATCATACTTTTATGGAGTCGCGGTAAAATGTATTAGTTTGTACGAAGAGTGTTATTGTTTTCGGTGTACGAGTGCGCAATTCAACTCTATTTCATGAAAGTTTATATAACATAGGCCATGTTGAGACCTTTCAGCCGTCACTTACCTTGATTGAAGACTCGGGAAAGTCTCAAAATGGTGGTATTTATCATGTGTGCTGTCCTTACACATATCGTTCTCGGTTTGCAAAAGACTAAAAGTCTGATTTTTAGGTCTTCCGAATAGAAATGTACCAATACCAACACGAAATTGGGGTCTCAGTATTCGAATTTTCCGATTCCTTTTCGCAATGGTGTAGGTACTGCTATTATTATGGATATACGCACCATACATCCTGAACCCATGATTATCGATAACCGAATGTCATTCCTTTACCCTAGCCTAAAAAATGCGTCGGATCTTTTTACCACTGAAGTTTCTTCAAAAAATAGCTCCCCATAGGTAATTCGACACGGGGAGTCCGAATTTCGCGTCCATTTTTCTAGAAACCCTATTGGTCGACCGAGAAGTAATAGAAATCGAGTTTTCAATAGATCGTGTGAAATTTCGGCTTCCAATGTCAAATTACCTATGCGGCGCTATTTTTTCAAAAACTCGATTTCTGTTGGTTCCTTGCCGACTAATAGGCTTTCGAGAAAAATGGATACGATATTCGCACTTCCCGTGTCGAATTACCTATGGGGAGGTGGGGTTCAAAAGATGTCCGATTGGTGTAGACGCGGCGCATTTCTCATGATGCGAAGAATTCGGTGATCTTTGTTTTTCTGGAATCATGGGCTCAGGATGGATAGTGCCTATATGGATACTAATAGCAGCAATAAGAGCAGTAGCAATGCCCACCGCGGGTGCCAATATCAACACTTATACTATATGGTATGTTGGGTAGCTGTGGTATTGGTATTGTTAGATATTTTCTTCGGAACAACAGTTTCCACTCAGTGAAAATAAAAGGGATTTTCAAAACAACTTAAGTGTTTAACAATTAAGGTTTTGTTCTCGGTGAATCTTTAAGTGTGTCCAAGGTTTTCCTAAAGGTGAAAAAGAAGTTGGTTTTGGAATATTGAAAGCTTTGCTGAGTTGATTAGAGTTTGTAGAGATGTTCGGGAAACGGTGATATGTGGTTTCGTGAACTGAGCGGAAACGGTCGGATCTGTGTCGTTTTCTGTTCAGACACGGAAACGTTCTTTCTCGTCGACGGATCCCGTGTAGGAAACGGGAACCTTATCCGTGGATACGCTCCGGTGCCCGGAAATGGTGGGAAGCAAGCTGGAACCAATTTCGGAAACCCGCTTCCGGAAATCGTGGGAATAACACTGGATCCGGCAGGTTCCTGCTGTACGTCTTTGGCCTGGGTTATTTTAAATATGTTGACTTCGTAGCCAGCCTGTGTCACAGCATGCTAAAGTTGTTTCTCAGTTCTCATTTATTCTTCGGATCGGATTTTACTTCTTCCTTTTTATTAATAAACTCGGGCACACTCCACGAGACAATGATAATATTTTTCAAGAGTGACTTTCTTATATGCTATGCGTAATTTTTGATTTTATCATTCTCGAATGTGCAACATTCTTATAGGAAGATCTCGGGTAAACTTGCCGACAAATGGCAAGCTGATATTTAAGACACTTCCACATATGTAGTGACTTGCACCATATATGATGCTGAATAGAGAACTTCAGTAGACTCGAGTGCAATTAGAATGTATTATGAGCTGATCAGTGGCTAATACCATTTTTTTTGACAATGTCGCGCTTCGAAAATGATTTCAGTTTATTTTCTATGCGAGGCAGAAAGTGTAATCAAGAGCTTCGATCATGTGTGTTTTTTTAATATCGCATTACTTGATTTCTGAAATGATCTGCAGTTGCTCTATACGAGTTTAGAGATTTGGAGAACATAAATCAGACGATAACAACTCGTTTTCGAAACACAAACACTCATCATTCTTTTCACTGGCTATCGCTTTCGACCTCACATCATCTCTCGTTGATAGGAAGCCAGAGGATTAAAGCTCTCGAGAAATTGGTAATGACTCCTACACAAATCAAGCAAACGATTCGAAGTGGGTTCGGATGTGTGTATTTGAGAGGGAACTGGAACTATTCACACATACACCCACACCCAAAAACTTAAAGTATGAGTGCACTATCCTTACATTATAAAATCTGGATTAGAAGAATAAAAAGAGAACTTGTCTACTAATACGAAATATTGTCTAATTTCAAAAAAGTTGCGTAATAGTTTCCTGGCGTCTTCTGCTCGAAGACTGTTGTGGTCTTAGAAAAAAAATTTCCAATCAAATTCTTTTATATATTTTTGCACTAGACACTTTGCTCTTTCTAACAAAAACCCAATCTAGTCTCTACGATATTGCATCCCAGAGTTATATCAAAAATAAAATTAATACAAAACTTTTGCCCCACCCATTGCAAACATACATGTAATTATGAATATATTTTGAATAAAGATCTTTCGATTATTTTCTAAAACATAAGTTCATACGTTGATTTATAGATTAATTGTGAACAGCAAGATAGAAATGTAAATGCAATTAGTTATGATCGCATACGAGCCTATGCTTGTCAATAACTACAATGGTTCATTTTTTTTGTTCTCTTTTATAGTTCATTGGCCTTCCATGACGAATGATAGACACGATCTCAAACATATTACAGACAAATATTCGAATGATATGGTTTCATCAACTCAACGGGAATCATCGCGTACATCAGCGCATCACGATTTTAATAGTCTACGTGGTTCAATGTCTTCTTCAACATCGTCAATTCAAAATAATATGGTATAATAATAGAAAAAGAAAAACATATACGATAAAATCATAGCCTAATGTTTTCTTGATCATTTCTTTCTTTCTTTTTTTTCTTTAGGAACGATTAAGTGAACTTAAAGAAGGTATAAAACAAATCGAACGTAAACAAGAGGATAGTCTTGAATTAAAACGGCAATTAAAAGATATGGAAATAAAGAAAAATAATTTTGAAGCATTGTATAAAAAAAATGATCAATTGTTACGCGAAACGGAAACGAAATTAGAAAAAGAAATCAACGAAAAACAACGTTTAGAATGGACAACAAAAAATTTAAACGTGGAATTAAAAAATGTGAAACAAACACTTCAATCATTAGAAGAAGAAAAAGATATATTAAATCAACGATTCATCAAATTAACAGAAGAACGAGATCATTGCGGTAAAAAAAGATATTTTCCTATAATGATTTATATATTGAGAGAGAAAGAGAGAACTATTCGAATTGACATTTGCCAGCGATGTAAATAGGCAAGCTACACAAAATTTTTAGTAATACTAAATGCATCCAAAGAAAAACTTCGTTTTCATGCGTCTCTATAACCCAGTTATGATCGATTTTGATGAGTTTTCAAGCATATCGTAAGTGTAAAATTGAAAATCAAACCAAAGTCATTCGATGTGAGCTGTTAAATATATCAGATAGTTCATTGAGTATCCTGGCAATGCCAGATGTAAAGAATATCTTTTATTAGTGCATTAGATTCCTAAATAAAGACTAATTCTATGCCATATTCATGTTCGATAATCGCTTGTCAGTTGAAAATAAATTCGACAATTACTCTGAAGATAATTTAATATATGTTTTGATCTACAAATAGAATCAAGTTAGAGCTATTACTTGTACAGCCAAAAAATTAAAATGGGCTCAATACGTGCTCAAACTGTGGACATTAGTTCTCTTGTCCGAAGTAAAGTTCTAGCGTTTCATCGAGATTATTTTTCTTGCAGTAAAATTGATTGGGACTTCCTGAATATTCAACTTAATATTGTAATGAGTTGTTTTTGGTTGGAATCTATGTAAAGTATTTTTTTTTATCAAATGGACCGAATGTTAGAAAAAGAATTGTGACGATTGATGCATGTAATGTTGTATTTGTTGTAAAAAATACATCACGGTTTCTCCCAAAAACACTAGGAACGGCTTTTATTGAACCTTAAATCTGTAATTCTCTACTAAAACGGATCTCACTAATGTCAGTTTACTACTGCAAATGAATTTTCCTATGGCACTGATAGAGAATAATTACTGTAACTTTAAAACAGAAAAATTGAATTGTTCAATATTTCTGCAAAAACCAGTAAAAGACTACACATGTTTCGAGCGTATTCCTCACTCATTAGTATATAAACAATATATCTATATATACACATAGCTCAGAATCCTAAGCAATAAATCACTTCAGAGATTTCTCTCATTAGGATGAACAGTTCGAGTGTTGACAAATTTTATTATTATTGCCGCTGTATATCTTTAAGTGTAGTTTATATAAGAATGAAACAAGAACGATTTGTCGAGTCATGAACAAACTAATCCTATCGTTGCAACACAACTCGGTAACAGTAATGAATATAGATTCGATTTAATTTAATGATGCATTGAAAAAAAATTCATTTCATTCTATGTTATCGATTTTATTTATTTATCATTTTGTGATGCAAATATGCATCATAATGATAATTGATATCACAGTTAAATATTAAGATGAACTTTAATAGAGTAAACTACTGCAGTGTATTTTCAAAACTCTGATTGTTTAGTGCTATAGAAATTCTATGATGGCGAAGACGACCTATTTGAAAGAAGTGAAGTACACGAGATGTATATAAGTCACTTCTAGTTATTCCTATATACCATCATATATGAGTGTAAAAACTGTTCTATATTCACAATTGTTGGTCTAATTTATATTTTCTTCGTTCTCTCGGTCAAAATTGATGTGGATAGGTCATCACATAAATAAAAAGAGCCAAGACAAAGTAGAAATTCAGTAAATCAGACATGATCGTCAACAAACTTTAAAATAGGATACCGCATTTACAATATGTTCGATAATTTCTTTTATCGTGAAAATGTACTAGGTTAGTAATGTATTGTTGATTGAAGTAATTCAATATGATCATTGTTCTAGAAAGAATAAAAGTTGTACAATAGTCTTCTTATTTGTTTAGACGAAAAATTGCTTCTACATCAAGCAAATACTTTACAATTAAAAGCTGCAGGTGTACTACGAGAAGAAGATATCGAAAAAATCAAATTAAGACATCGAGAAGAAATGAAATTATTATCAGCTGAAAATGATGATCTTCATCAACGTACGAAATGTTTACAATCCGATTTACAATTGCACAAAGAATCCCTTGATGTAACAATCCGTTATAAAATCGATTTAGAAATGGCATTAGAAGAAAAAACAGTTCTACAGCATGAACTACGTCGTTTAAAGCATGAAAAAGATGTAATTGAACAAGAGAAAATTGATTACAAATCAAAATATGATAATTTACAAGAAGAAATACGTCCCAGGTCGAAGTTACCCAATAGGATCCTATTGGGACCTTAAGCGATCCGACAACATCCAACTATCGGTGGCCAGTCGGATCCGATGCTCGGATTCCAAGTCGATCCTTTTATTTCCGGCAATATCCGACAGTTGGATACTCCCGTATTCCGCTGGCAGGATCCATTGTGATCCGATAGATAGGAAATTGTCGGATCCGACAGAATCCAATAACTTTGTTTGTTGTATGCTCCTGTGAGATGAATATTCAAATAAAAATTTATCTTCAATTTTAGAGTAACCCAAGCGTTTCTCGATTCTTTCATGAAAAATGACTCAATGATTTAAATAGTTAGAAATTGAATCTCAATAATTGCACTAGTCGACGATCTTGACATCGTTCTTTCCAGCTTCTTGTAGATACATTCTTGTCTGGCGAGGCAAGAATCACATCGTCAGGCAAGATTCGTTTTTCTTTCTTGCCCAAGAATCTTGGATGATCTCAAAAGAATCATGAATATCTTGGCTTTCTTGCCAGATTCCATATCTTCTTGAATATCCGATAAGATTCTTCTTTCCTTCCTGCAACTGAATCCGATCTGATGTCCATGAATAAGTTCAGCAACTTCAGACAAGATTCTGGTTGAAGGAAGGAAAGAAGAATCTTATCGGATAGAAGATATGGAATCTGGCAAGAAAGCCAAGATACCCAGGTCCGAGACGTACGGCGGGAACCGGCCGGATCCCGTTTTATTCCCACAAATTCCGGAAGCGGGTTTCCGAAATCGGTTCCGGCTTCCGGATCCGGCTTGATTCCCGGCGATTCCGTGCACCGGATCGTATCCACGGATACGGTTCCCGTTTCTTATACCGGACCCGCCGTCGGAAAACACCGTTTCCAAGCCCAGACCACATACTGTCCAGATCCGACCGTTTCCGGACCGGATACTGATAGCGGAAAAAGCAATTTTCCAATCCGGATAGAACACGGCTCAGATCCGACCGTTTCCGCTAAGCTCCCGAAAACTCATCTGGCCGTTTCCAAAACAGCGCTAAATACTCACAATTACTAAGTAAAGTCTCCGAACTTTCAATCGAGCTTTTACTTCTCTTTTAAACAAGCCTAAAACACACCAGAACATAACCTGGGAACAAATAAAATTCTAGTGAAACATAATACATTTCCGTCCAAACACGCTTTTGTCACAAAAAT